>CAUYQU010001172.1:0-60756 GCA_963574635.1 Cheracebus regulus
CAAATCCACAAAACATACATTTTTCTCAGTATCACATTATACCTATTTTAAAAGTGACCACACAATTGGAAGTAAATCACTCCCCAGCAATTGCATAGCATTTCACAGGTTTAAATAAAATATTGGTTGGCTGCTTATTTGTTATTTTCATCCCCTATTTCTTCCTGTCTCCATTGTTAAGCACAATTATTGGCATAAAAGAGGTTTTTAATACCTATTTTTAGACTGTATTCTAGCCTGGGCAATAAAACAAGAATCCCATTCTCTCTCCCTCTTTCTCTCCCTCTTTCTTTCTCTTTCATTCTTTTCTTTCTTTTGATGTTTCTTTCTTTCTCCTTTTCTCTCTTTTTCTAAAATCCTCTTTCTCTCTTTCATTCTTTTATTCTAAAAAAAAAAAGAACCAAGTATTTGACTTTTGTGTGGAAGCTTATGGTGAATCTTTTTAGAAAGTAATAAAACACTCCATGTTATTAATCTTCGTTTCTATCCCCAAAAAAACTTAATAAGATTTCTAAAGGATATTTTTTAATTACTTCAATGTTTTCTTAAAAGGGTATGTTTTGAAAGGTAGCAAGTATATAAAAAACTGAAAAAAGAAATGCACATATCCCTACTACCCCAACAAAACTGCTTTTAACATTTTTTTTGCTTTTTTAAAAAATCCACTTCTGAGTTTCCATATTTTATTATATCTAACTGCAAGGTCCTATTTAACTGCTAGTTGAATTTAAAGTACATATTTCAATTCACTTAAGTTCATACACTTTTTAGGAGTAATTCAGTAGTAAAAAGCAAGCTGTTTTATTGGCATAAACAAAATACTTGTATTCTGTGTGCCAGTCTAATTATAGTTAACTCTCCAATCCATGTTGTACTATCTTCAGAAATATTTATTTAATAGTAATCAGTATCCATGAGGTAGGGTTTTTGTGAAGGTCAGTAAAGTGGCATAACATGAAAAAGTGCTTTGTAAATTTTTATGAATACAGTTTTATATTATAATTTCTAATACAGTTGATTTTGTGATTACTACTCATTTTTAATATTGTGCTGTATATTTAATATTGCAACCACCTTATGAAATATACTAATCTTGTGTGTAAATAAGTGTTTCTTTGCATTGAAAATCAAATGACTCATTTTTTCTTTTGAGGCAGGGTCTCGTTGTGTTGCCCAAGCTGGAATGCGGTGGTGCGATCAGAACTCACTGTAGCCTTGACCTCCTGGGCTCAAGCAATCCTCCCACCTTCCAGCCTCCTGAGAGTCTGGGACTACAGCTGTGCACCACCATGCCTGGCTAATTTTTGTATTTTTTGTAGAGGCAGAGCCTCACCATGTTGCCCAGGCTGGTTTCCACTGTGTCTGGCCAAATGACTGACTTTTTAAAGAAAGGAGTTGGGTTTTACAGTATTTGATCACTTTTTAAAATTTTTTATTTTTTGAAACAGTCTTGTCCTGTCACTCAGGCTGAGTGCAATGGTGCAATCACGACTCACTGCAGCCTCAACTTCCTGGGCTCAAGCAGTCCTCACACTTTAGCCTCCCAAGTATCTGGGATCAAAGACATGTACCACCACACCCAGCTAAGTGTTTTTTTTTGTTTTTTTTTTTTAATGGTAGAGATGAGTTTTGCCATGTTGCCTTGGTTGGTCTCTTTAATTCCTGGGCTCAAATAATCTTCCCTCATCCTCTTAAGTGTGAGCCGCCACACCCAGCCTGATCACTTTTAATTAGATTTTTTTAACGTAATTTTTAGACCAAGTGCAGTGGCTCAACCTGTGATCCCAGCACTTTGAGAGACCAAGGTGGGAGGATTGCGTGAGCCCCAAAGTTTGAGACCAGCTTTGGCAACATTGGGAGACCCTGTCTCTACAAAGTTACAGAAAACATTAGACATGGTGACATTTGCCTGTGGTCCCAACTACTCAGGAGGGTGATGCAGGAGGATTGCATGCACCCAAGAGGTCAGGGCTGCAATGAGCCATGATCACGCCACTGTACTCCTGCTTGGGTAACAGAGTGGGACCCTATCTCAAAAACAAAAACAAAAAACAACAAAAAAAAACCCAACTACTCCAAAATCACGTTGTATCCACCGAGTACTATTAACATTACAAACTTTTAACTAATATTTCTCTAAAGTCTTATTCTAGTAAATGAAATGATTACATGAGTATGTTCTGTCCTTCCAGAGTTACATTTAATGTTTTCATTGATGGACAAAGTTCCTAACGGTATAGAGCCAATGTTGAAAGACTTGGAGGAACATATCATTAGTGCTGGCCTGGCAGATATGGTAGCAGCTGCTGAAACTATTACTACTGTAAGTTTTTTTTTCAATGGTAATGATAGATATATATCAAGGCTATTTTTTAAATGCAGGATTGAATAGTGGTTACCAGAGGCTGAGGGTGGAGGGACCGGAAGAGGTTGGTTAATGGGTAAAAAGCTATAGTTCAATAGGAATAATAAATTTTGGTGTTCTGTTACCCAATAGAGGGGCTATAGCAAGTAACATTGTAGTGTATATTTCAAGATAGCTAGAAGAGATTTTTTTTTATGTTGCTACCACAAAGAAATTAATAAATGAAGCGATGGATATAGTAGTTACCCAATTTGATCATTAAACTGTATATACATGCATTGAAATATAACATTGTACCTCATAATATGTATAGTTATGTGTTAATTACAAATAAAAACATTAAATTGTTTTAAATGCAGAATTGGAAATAGTAATTGAAATGGCAAAACAGTAGTATAGGAACACCTTTTAATTTTATTTTTAAGAAAAAATGTCCCCAGTTTTAAATGAATCTTATTAAAATTATGTTTATAGTTTCTCATTTTTTTGTGTGTTATTTATTCTTTTCCTTTTAAAAACTCAAATATAAAACCTTTTGTTTGTAGGACTCTGAGAAATACGTTGAGCAGTTACTCACACTATTTAATAGATTTAGTAAACTCGTCAAAGAAGCTTTTCAAGACGATCCACGATTTCTTACTGCAAGAGATAAGGTATATATTCCTATATATAAAAAACACTGTTTTAAAAGTTGTACTCTCATAATTTAGTAATCAATTTGCATCATTTTACTATTATAAACTTAAAAACCTAGCAACTATTATTTTTCATCAGTGGAGGGCAACTATATTTGTTTTGTTTTGTTTGTAAGCATTGTAAGCATTCTTTAAGCATTGGGTAGAGCCTTATGAATTAGAATTTAGTTAGTTACTTTTTTCTCATTTTTCCAAGAATGTTTTTCTGTTTTTGAATGTTACTGATCTATTGAATTCCTGTTCATCCTTCCATTCAGACCCAGCTCAAAGAATACTTCCCCTTGAACTTCTTGATATCCTGCTCCCTCCACAGCTCATCCCAAGCAGAGTTGATTCCTCCATCCTCTGTCCTTTCATGGGGTTCCTTTGAGATTTATCTTATACTTATTCTTGTTTCCCAGGAAGCATTTGTATTGCATACCCTCTTTTTCCATCCTTACTAGAATACGATAATGATAATGAAACACAATGCTGTCCTTAGTGTTGATCTTTTTTTAATGTAATAAACCTATAACAATAAATTGCTGTTAGTTTTTTCTCTTCTTTGACTACTTTTTATTACTTCCTGTTTGAATGATTCTAAAAAGACAACTTTCTCCAGTAGGATTTTTTTTCTCACTCTTTTTTTCTATTTTAATTTCTTGTGTTTTTTTGAGATGGGGTTTTGCTCTTGTTGCCTAGGCTGGAGTGCAGTGGTGCAATCTCAGCTCACTGCAACCTCCTCGTCTTGGGTTCAAGCAATTCTCCTGCTTCAGCCTCCCAAGTAGCTGAGATTACAGGCGTCCACCACCACGCCCAGCTAATTTGTATTTTTAGTAGAGACGGGGTTTCACTGTGTTAGCCAGGGTGATCTTGAACTCCTGACTTGGCCTCCCAAAGTGATGGGATTACAGGTGTGAGCCACCACACCTGGCCTCTTTTTGTCTATTTTAGAACAAATAAATAAGTAGATAAAATAGCAAAGGAGTTAAGGGAGTATAGACATGGTAGGGTGGTATGAAGTCTTAAGTTGAGTAGCCTGCAAAGGCTTCATAGGAAGCCAGATCATGTAAGACTCTGAGCCATGGTAAGGAGTTAGTTTTTACTGTGAGTAGGATGGGAAGTCATTTAAAAATTTTAAACAGAATGGTAGGATGTGATTTATGTATTAACAGGATCGCTCTGGCTGTTGCAAAAAAAGTAGACTGAAGGGAAGAAAGAAGGAAAAATACCATTTAAGAACTTATTTGACATGAGCCACCACCCTGGTAAAGGAAATAAACATATCCATTTTCTCACATAGTTACCCATTTTCTTGTTTTTTGTTTTGTTTTGTTGTTGTAGCAAGAGCACCCAAAGTCTACTTATTTAGCATGATTCCAATATAGAGTATAATTTTGTTTTATTTATTTAGAGACAAGGTCTTGCTCTGTCACCCAGGCCAGAGTGAGTGCAGTGGCACAACCTGGTTCATTGGAGCTTCAACCTGCCTAGGCTCAGGTGATGCTCCCACCTCAGCCTCCTGAGTAGTAGCCAGGACTACAGGCACGCACCACTACATCTGGCTAATTTGTAAATTTTGGTAGAGATGAGTTCTCACTGTGTTGCCCAGGCTGATCTTGAACTCCTGGGCTTAAGTGATCCATCCACCACAGCCTCCCAAAGTGCTGGGATTACAGGCATAAGCCTCCACGCTCAGCCCAGTATAATTTCACTACCTGTAGTTTTCATGCTGTACATTAGCTCTCTGGACTTTCATCCTGAGTATCTGCTACTTTGTATCATTTGACCTACATCTCTTTCTTTTCTGCCTATTTTGCCACTGGTTACTACTCTTTTGTTTGTCTCTCTGTATATTTGAATTTTTTTTAAGATTCCACATATAAGTGAGATCATGCAATATTTTTCTTTCTCTGTCTGGCTTATTTCACTTAGCATAAGGTTTTCCAGGCTTCCATAGTATATATGTACCAGTTTCTTTATCCATTGATGGACACTGAAGTTGTGTCCATATTTTGGCTACTGTGAATAATGCTGCAGTGAATGTGGGAGTGCAGTTATCTTTATGAAGTGGTAATTTAATTTCCTTTGGGTATATGCCTAGAAGAGGGATTGCAGAGATTATGATTATATTAAGAAGATAGACTATTCAGGATTTGCTGTTGAATCAGATGTAGAATGTGATAGAGACTAGTCAGGGCTGACACTCAGATTTGTGTTCTGATCAGTTAGAAGGATGTGTTCACTGCGACAGGGAAGACTAAGAGAAACTGGTTTTGGAGAGATGGTTGCAGAGCGATCAGAAACTTAGTTTTGAATAAGTTAACTTTGAAATATCTGTTAAACATCCATATGGTAATGAGTGAAGACAGAAAAGAGGGCAGATCTAAGGATTGGCCTAGGGCATTCATTCTGATATTTTATTGTTAGAAAAATGAAGAGCCATCTTTCATGAGAAGGAAAGAATGACCAGGAGAATGTTATGTGCTAAAAGACAAGTGAGAAAAGTGCTTTCAGGAGGAGGATGTGATCTGCTGTTTAAAATGCTGATTATAAATCAAATAAGATGGAGATTAACCATTATCTTCAGCAACATGGAAGTTACCAGTGACTTTAACAAGAACAGTTGTGTAGGCTGGGCGCAGTGGCTCACACCTGTAATCCAGCACTTTGGGAGGCTGAGGTGGGTGGATCACTTGAGGTCAGGGTTCGAGACCAGCCTAGCCAACATGATGAAACCCTGTCTCTACTAAAAATACAAAAATTAGCTAGGCACAGTGGTGTGCACCTATAGTTCCAGCTACTCAGGAGACTGAGGCAGGAGAATCGCTTGAACCCAGGAGGCCAAAGTTGCAGTGAGCTGAGCCAGCCTGTGTGACAGAGCGAGACCCTGTCTCAAAAACAACAACAACAACAAAAAAGACCTCACTTGAGGCCAGGCACATGGGCTTATGCTTGTAACACCAGCACTCTGGGAGGCCAAGGAAGGCAGATCACCTGAGGTCAGGCATTTGAGAGCAGCCTGGCCAACATGGTGAAACCTTCTTTCTACTAAAAATGCAAAAGTTAGCCAAGCGTGGTGGCAGGCATCTGTAATCCCAGCTACTTGAGAAGCTGAGGTGGGAGAATCGCTTGAACCTGGGAGGCAGAGGTTGCAGTGAGCCAAAATCAAGCCACTGCATTCCAGCTTGGGTGACAGAGTGAGACTTCATCTCAAAAAAAAAAAAGAAAACCTCACTTGAGAATAATATTGATAATTATAATATGACAAAGAACATGCTCAAGTCTTTGATTAGGCAAATTCTGTCTGGCCAGATGTACCATTAGAAATAAAAACTGTATACTTTTATGTGTTTTGGGGTATATAAAGCTTTGTAGGTTTTAAATATTAAAAATAACGATTTTATTACAAATTTTTTTTGCAGGCATATAAAGCAGTTGTTAATGATGCTACCATATTTAAACTTGAATTACCTTTGAAGCAGAAGGGGTAAGTTTTAAAAAACCATACTTTAAAATACTTAAATTTTTTTTAGTGTAATATGGGTTAATTAGGTATACAAGGTACCCTGTTAGGTTTGTTTTTATTGTTTTGTGACTTTTGCTGCTTTATAAAGTCCATTTATAATTTTTTATTCTTTTACAATTTAAAAATTGATTATTTTTTCAAGTAGAAAAAAATATTCCTAATCTTTTAGGACCTCTACTTGATTGTTTTACCCTCATTAGTGACTAATAATATTCTGTTACTTAAAGAAGCATAGAAAATGACTCAATTTACCATAATGATATAAAAAGAATTCCGTTTTAATGTAAATTTTTCTATTACTATTTTTAAAAAATTGTTCTATAATTGGTAAGATGAATATGTCTGTGCTAAGCATAGCTTATGGAAAATCTTGACAAAATACTGAAAAATAACATTTCTTAAGGAAAAGCAATCAAGTATTTTTCATTTAGTGTTTTCATTTTGTCTTTTTTGAGCAGTGTACGTTGCTTGAGTAATATGATGGTGGAAGACATTCTGAGTCATACTGTATTATACTGACATGTTTTAGAAAGGCATATATTATGTTCTCTTTTATAAACTGTGAAATATTTGAAAGATATAGTGCTACATCTTGGCCATCTCTTCACATGAGTAGATAGAGATCTTCTTCATTCTCTTTCACCCAAGTTTGCTAGCTAGCTAACTTGCTTGCTTATTTATTTTTTGATTTATGACAGAATCTCACTCTGTCACCCAGGCTGGAGTGCAGTGGTGCGATCTCAGCTCACTGCAACCTCCACCTCCCAGGTTCAAGCAATTCTCCTGCCTCAGCCTCCTGAGTAGCTGGTATTACAGGCACATGCCACCGTGCCCAGCTGATTTTTTTGTATTTTTAGTGGAAACGGCGTTTTGGCCAGGCTGGTCTCCAACTCTTGATCTGAAGTGATCCACCTGCCTTGACCTCCCAAAGTGCTGGGATTACAGGTGTGAGCCACTGTACCCAGTCCTGAGCATATTTTTTTTTTATGAAAATGTTCAAATTTACAAGAGTTACTATAGTTGCTTTATCATATATCTATTTACGTCCATCAGTCAACTTTTTAAGTGCATTTCTAAAGAGATTGCAGACATCAGTAACCTTTAGTCCCTAAACACTTCAGCATGCATTCATTGAATTTGATGTTTATGTTTTTAGGTAAATTTTACATATAGTCCCATGTATAAATCTTAAGTGTACATTTGAGTCAGATTTGACAGATGCTTATACCCCATTAACATGTATGATGTCTTTAACATCCTACAGAGTTACCTCATGTCTGTTCGAAGTCAGTCCCACCCACTTCCTTCCAGAGGCATCTGCTGTCCTGATTATTTCCCCCAATATAGATTAGTTTTGCCTAATCTAGGACTTTGTATAAATGGGATCATACACTGTGTAGTTTTTGCGTAAAGCTTCTTTCATTCAGCATTGTGTTTTTGAAATTCTTTTATGTTTTGGCATGTAACAGTAGTTTGCTTTCCAAAGTGGTTACTCTGTTTTACACTTCTAGCAACAGAGTATGAGAGTACCGGCTGATCTTCACTCTCACCAGTGTTCAGTGTTCTTTTAATTTTAGTCATTTGGGATGTATGTAGTAGTATCTTAATGTTTTAATTTCCATCTGCCTCATGACTCTTGATGTTGAGCAATTTTTCATCTTTTTTTTTTTTTTGCCATTCTTTTATTTTCCTTTATGAAGGGTGATCATAGCTCACTGCAGCCTCCACCTCCTGGGCTTAAGCAGTCCTCCTGGTTCAGCCTCCTGAGTAGCTAGGACCACAGGCACACACCACCATACTTGACTAACTTCCTTTAGGATGAGGTCTTGCTGTGCTGCTGAGGCTGGTCTCAAACTCCTGGCCTTAAAAGATCTTCCTGCCTTGGCCTCTCACAGTGTTGAGATTAACAGACATGAGCTACCATGCCCAGCCCTTTTGCCCATTTTTAATTGGATTCTTTGTCTTTGTTGTTGAGTTGTTAAGAGTTCTTTTTATATTCTGGTACTAGATCCATATCAGATGTATGATTTGCCAGTATCTTCTCCCATTCTGTAAGTTATCTTTTCATTTTCTTGATCTATCCTTTGATGCACAAAAGCTTTTAATTTTGATTAAGTTCAATTTACCTATATTTTTCTTTTGTTGCTTTTGCTTTTGGTTTCATATTTAAATCACAAAGATTTATTGTTATGTTTTCTTTTAAGAGTTTTATAGCGCCAGATACGGTGGCTCACACATGTAATTCCAGCACTTTGGGAGACCAAAGCACGTGGATCACTTGAGGTCAGGAGTTCAAGACCAGCCTGGCCAACATGGTGAAATTCCATCTCTACTAAAAATAAAAAGAAATAGCCAGGCTTGGTGGCACATGCCTGTAATCCCAGCTACTTAGGAGGCTGGGACAGGAGAATTGTTGGAACCCAGGAGGTCGCAGTGAGCCGAGATCGTGCCATTGCACTCCAGGCTGGGCGACATAGTGAGACTTCGTCTCAACAAAAAAAAGAGTTTTATAGTTTTGGCTTTTACATTTAGGTCATTGATCATTTTGAGTTAGTTTTTGTATATGGTGTGAGTTAGAGGTCCAACTTCGTATTTTTGCATGTGGATATCCAGTTGTTCCACCACTCATTGAACAGTCTTTGCTCCATTATCAAAAATCAGTTGGCCATGGATGTATGTGTTTATTTTTTGGATGCTTAGGTGAGTTCCATTGGTCTATATATTTGTCCATATGCTGGTAACCACATTGTTGTGATTTACTGCAGCCTTGTGATAAGCTTTAAAAGCAAGATGTGTGCATGTTTCCACTTTGTTCTTTTTCAAGGTCATTTGGCTATTTGAGTTCCCTTCTAATTCCATATGAATTTGAGAATCAGCTTTTCCATTTCTGTGAAAAAGACCTTTGGAATTTTGATAGGAAATGCATTGAATATATTCATGTTATGTCTCCCAATTATGAAAATGGAATTTCTTTTCATTTGTTTTTTAGATTTCTTTCAGCAATGTTTTGCAGTTTCAGTGTACAAGTCTTCCACTTTCTTGGTTAAATTTATACGTTGGTATTTTCTTTGGATGCTATTGTAAATGGAATTGCTTTCTTTTCCTCCTCTCCTTTCCTCTCCTCTCTTTCTTTCTTCTTCTTTCTTCTTTTTTGAAGATAAGGTCTACTGTGTCACTGAGGCTGGAGTGCAGTGGCACAATCACGGCTCACTGCAGTCTTGCGCTCCTGGGCTCAAGTGATTCTCCCACCTCAGCTTCCTGAGTAGCTAATTAGCTCAGGCCACCATACCTGGCTAATTATTTTTTGTAGAGACAGTCTCTCACTATGTTGGCCAGGCTGGTCTTGAACTCTTGGACTCAAGTGGTTCTCCCACCTTAGCCTCTCAAAGTGCTAGGATTACAGGCAGGAGCCACTGTGCCCAGCCTGGAATTGTTTTCTTGCTGGTGTATAAAAACACAAATCTTTTCTTTTTTTGTCTGATTTTTTTTTTTCATACAGGGTTTCTCTCTGTCACCTAGGCTGGAGTGCAATGGCATGATCACAGCTCACTGCAGCCTTCACCTCCTGGGCTAAAGTGATCCTTCTGCCTCCACCTTCTGAGTAGCTGGGACTACAGGCCCATACCGCCATGCCTGGCTAATATTTTTTTTGAGACAGGGTCTTGCTGTATTGCCCAGCCTGGTCTTGAATCCCTGGGCTCAAGTGAGCCTCCTGCCTCTGCCTCTCAAAGTGCTAGAATTACAGGCATGAGCTACCATGGCCAACCACAAATAAGTTTTATGTGTTGATTTTGTACTTTGCTGCTTTCCTAAATTGATTTATTAGCTCAGATAGCTTTTTTGTACATTCTTTCAGCTTTTCTGTATATAAGGTCATGACATCTGCAAATAGAAATACTTCTTCCTTTCCAATTTGGATCTATTTTCTTTCTTTGCTCTGCCTAATTGCTCTGACTGGAATGTCTACTACAGTAACAATGGCAGGGGTAAATTCAGGCCCTTGTCTTATTCCTGATTTTAGGGCATTTTGTCTCAGTCTTTTGCCATTATATTGTTTTATGTTGCTTTTTTATAACCTCATTATTCTGAATAGCAGCATGGCATTCTGTCTCGTAGATGTACTGTACCTTATTTAACTGGTTCTTTATTGCTGCATTAAGTAGTTCTGATATGTTGCTATTACTGTTAGTGCTACAGAGGATAATATGGCACATTTAGTATTTGTGAATCTTTATTTACAGGATAGATTCCCAGAAGTGAGGACTGCTGGGTTTCTCTTTGTTTTCTCATTCTAAGGACCTACCTTTAGCTCCACATTAAAGTGGAACATTTCTAGGCTAGATGCCATGGCTCATGCCTGTACTCTCAGCACTTTGGTAAGCCAAGGTGGGAGGATTGTTTGAGGCCAGGAGTTAGGACCAGTCAGGGCAACATAGTGAGACCCATCTCTACAAAAGGTTTAAAAAATCAGATGAGCATGATGGCACACGCCATTATTCCTGGCTATTCAGGAGGATTGTTTGAACCCAGAAGGTAAAGGCTGCAGGAAGCTATGATGGCACCACTGCACTCCAGCGTGGGCAGCAGAGTGAGACTCTGTCTCAAATAAAGTAGAAAATTTCTGTGCAGTAGAATAAGTATCATCAGCTGATCCAGGCAGTAGAATAGGTAGTGTGGCTATTGGAAATGTGGAGAAGATGATGTTCTAGAACAAGCTTGTCCAACCCACAGGCCACATGAGACCCAGGATCGCTTTGAATGTGGCCCAATACACATTCGTAAACTCCTGTAAAACATTGAGTCTCCTTGGTGATTGTTTTTTTCTTTAACTCATCATCTGTCATTAGTGTTAGTGTATTTTATGTGTGGCCCAAGGTAATCCTTACATTGTGGCCCAGGGAAGCCAAAAGATTGGACAGCCCTGTTTTAGAAGAATAAACTGGTAGTAGCATCTGAGTAATTTGGAAGACTTGCTTATGAGGAGTGGAGTAGTTTGTGGTGGACCAATGCTTCTGCTGAGAACAACTAGAAAATCAAATAAATGTAGACAATACTAATTTCATGTTATGTAAGAGCTACAGAAAAAGATATGACAAAGAATTGAAAAGTACAGAAATGCCAGATAAACCTTTCAGCGGTTACTTGAGGATTTGTAACTATGTTTCCCTAAGGAGAAGCAGCAGCTGAGAATGTAGGTTTGGCCCAGGCTAAGCAGTACTGCTGGGGGGCAGTAGATGTTTTGGTGGTCAGGACTGGAGTAACAAAACCCACTGGACACTGAATTGAAAGTCCAGGAGGGACATTCCTTCTATTCCTTGGCTAACCCTGGAGAGACAGACTGATTTCCTTTCATAGCAGAACAAAGGGTAAACCCATTCTTAGTGCAGGATAACATCATCTTGTGTCTGTGTGATTCTTTTATATACAGTGTCCAGTATTCAGTACATTACTAATCCTATGAAGACAGAGAAATTGATTTAACTAAAAGAAAAATCATTTTAGAATCAGATTCTCAGGTGATCCTGATATTGGAGTTAACACATAAGGACTTTAATTAGGACTAGTAGCTTCCCCACAGTGAGATGCCACAACATACCCAGTATGTTTACTAAAATAAAAAAGACAGATACAACAAGTGTGGGTAAGGATCTGGAAAAATTGGAATGATATTGTTGGTGGTGCACCTTCTGTGGTAACAGTTTGGTAGTTCCTCAAGAAGTTCAGCATAGGCTTGTCCAAGTACAGTGGTGTTTACAACTAATTGATCACAACCAGTTATAGATGTAGTTGTTCTTCTCCACTCCCACTGCTTCGCTTGACTACCTTTAAAAAACAAAATAAACAACGGCCGGGCGTGGTGGCTCATGCCTATAATCCCAGCACTTTGGGAGGCCGAGGCAGGCGGATCATGAGGTCAAGAGATGAAGACCATCCTGGCCAACACGGTGAAACCCCATCTCTTTTAAAAAAAAAGAAAAAAGAAAAAGAAAGAAAGAAAAAAAAACAAATAAAAGAAGTTCAACAGAGTTGTACAGTCCAACCGTTCTGCTCTGAGATGTATACCAAAGAGAAATGAAAACATACTTTCATTCAAAAATATGCACATAAATGTTCATAGTAGAGTGGTATTACTCTTAATAGCCAAAAAGTGTAAACAACCCAGATGTCCATTAGCTGCATAGATAAGCAAAATGTGCTGTATCCATACAGTGGAATATTATTCAGTCATAAGAAATGAGTTGTTATTCTGCTATATGCCACAAGATAGATGCACCTTGAAAACGTTCTAGTGATTCAGGTAAGCCAGACACATAAGGACAAATTTTGCATGAATAGAATTGTATGAGGTATCAAGAACAGGCAAATCCATTGAGACAAAAAGTAGAATAAAAGTTACCAGGGGATAGGGAAAGGGAGATGGGAAGTTACTATTCCATGTATACAAGATTTCTGCTTGGGATAATGAAGAAGTCCTGGAAATAGATGGCAGTGATGTTTGCACAGCATTGTGAACGTACTTAATGTCACTGAATTTTACAGTTAAAAATGATTAAAATGATAAATCTGTTTTACTCTCAATAAAAGATACATGTTAAAAAAAGAGAATGAATAACTGATACATACTATGACACATAGATGAATCTTGAAAACTTGATGCTAAGTAAAAGAAGCGGGTCACAAAATACTACTTACTGTATAACATTTATCTGAGATATCCAGAATCAGCACATCCATAGAGTAGACTCGTTGTTGCCCAGGCCTTCGAGGTGAGAGGAGATGAGCTAGAGAATGGGATTTGAATGCTAGCAGTTATGGTGTTCCTTTTTTGGATAATGAAGATGTTCTAAAATTTTGGTATGGTTGATGATTACACAACCCTTTGAATGTACTTTAAAAGCACTGAATTGTATATTTTGAGTGAATTGTATGCTTTGCGAATTGTATCTCAGTAATTATTAATAAGCTTAGATAATAGATAGCAATGAAGAAACAATACATGTTAATGGACAAATAGATGGAAATTGTTATCTGAGGAAAGAAAGTGTCTAAAACCATATATAATTGGAATCATAGAGCATAGAAAAGAGGATATTAACCAATATCAGAAATAGTATTGACCCAAATTGATTAAAGATTTAAGGGTGTCTGTGAATCCCAAGTGGGATAAATACAAATTAAACCATTCCTAGGTACATCATAATAAACAGCTTAAAGCTGACAACAATAATAAAATTTTTAAGACAGCCACAGGGGGAAAAATAACACACTACCTTCAAAGAAACAGTATAAGACAAATAGCTGGCTTGTAATCCCAGCTACCTGGGAGGCTTATTATCCTCACTCAAGGAGTGAGGATTCCTTGAGCCCAGGAGTTCAAGACCAGCCTGAGCAATGTAGCAAGGTGTCCATGTCAAAACAAAAATAAAAACTGATGGCTGTCCTCTCAACAGGTTGAATGAAGGCAGGAAGGTAGATCTCTTGGTTTGTTACAGTAGCTCATACCTGAGCCAGGCATTGCAAGGAGATATGGATGGATTCTCATTAAGTTAGTGGAATATGGCAACCTAAGGGAATACGGAAAGATTGCCCTAGAGTATGCCAGTGTGGATACTTTCAAGAAAATCCATTTCTAAATTTTCAACTTCACATTCACTCTTTTCTAAAATTGCACCGTGATGGAAGTATCATTGCAGTTTTTCCTTTCTACTTCTTTCACAATTACCTATTTCCACTTTGCAAAGAAAGGCATATCTTTCTTGATTCTTCCTGTGGTGCTTTGCCTCAGAATGTAACAACCTTCAGATTGCCTAAGACAGGAATATTTTGAAATACTGGTATTGATGTGCATAAAATTAATTTCTAATGAATTAGGTAACAGATCCTAGTCAGATAGTTTCTACTTTGTTTTCAGCACAGTTGATGTTAGCTATTATTTTGGTTGTCTTTTTATTTTATTTTTTCCATTCCTCACCTCACCGATGTTAGCCATTATTTAAATATGCATCATTAAAAATAATTTTTAATGTTAGATTAGTGTGGATTTTTTTGTTTTGCAAATGGCTCAGGAGGTGCTCAAATAAGACATCATAAGCAAAACTTACTCTAGTCTCATCTACTTATGTGAGTAAGATTTCTCAGGGCAAAGACAAATTTATAAAAATAAAATAAATAGAATCTGCTGATTCCTGGATTTATAATTGGGAAGAAAAAAGTTTTATCTGCCCCACTAAGAGTTAACACATGTAGTCAACTTTTACATATGCATATTTTTTGTGTATATGTATGCACAGTATAGCTGTTGTTTAGATGATTTGTATACTTATAATTTGTATAGCTCAATCCTTGGAAAACAATACTTGACTTTAATAAGCACAAGAAATTTCAAAATCTTTATTTATGTATATTTTTAGAGAAGTAGGATAAAAAATAAGACTTTGAAGCATAAAAATACAATATACTGCTGGGTGCAGTGGCGTGCATCTATAGTCCCAGCTACTTGGGAGGAGTTCAGCCCGCACAACTTAGTGAGACCTTGTCTCAGTTTTTAAAAAAATTTTGTGTGTGTTTGTGTCTCAGTTATTTTTTAAAAATAACAATATGCTGTGTTTAAATTTGTATCAAGAGCCAGGTGCAGTGGCTCACTCGTGTAATCCCTGCACTTTTTTGGGAGGACAAGGCAGATGGATTACCTGAGGTCAGAAGTTTGAGACCAGCCTGGCCAACATGACAAAACCCCATCTCTACTAAAAATATAAAAATTAGCCAGGCATGGTGGCAGGTACCTGTAATCCCAGCTACTCGGGAGGCTGAGGCAGGAGAATTGCTTGCACCCGAGAGGTGGAAGTTACAATGAGCCAAGATTGCATCATGCACTGCAGACTCGGGGACAAGAGCAAAACTCCATCTCAAAAAAAAAAAATTGTATCAGGAAAGTGAAATGGAGATACAGATTCTTCAATGCTTAGGAAGAATTCATTTACAGTTTTTATTTTTAATGAATAATGGTAGATATATCATCATTATGGAATGTGGGTTGTATTAGATACATTTCAAAGAGTGAAATAACAGTTTTAACATGTTAATAATAAAAAGTTTTAAATGTTAACATAAATATCCAATAATTTAACAGTTTTTCAAAAGTACTTTAACAGATCTCTCAACAAAATATTTTAAATATCGTTGGCAAGGTCAGCACTAGGATGAGGCAAGAAGGCACCTAGAGTGCAAAAAAAAAAAAAATTTTTTTTGAGGCGGAGTCTTGCTCTGTTGCCCAGGCTGGAGTGCAGTGGCTCTATCTCGGCTCACTGCAACCTCCGCCTCCTGGGTTCAAGCGCTTCTCCTGCCTTAGCCTCCCAAGTAGCTGGGATTACAGGTGCGTGCTACCATGCCCAGCTAAGATTTTGTATTTTTAATAGAGATGAGGTTTCACTGTGTTAGCCAGAATGGTCTTGATCTCCTGACCTCATGATCCACCTGGCTCAGCCTCCCAAAGTGCTGGGATTACAGGCATGAGCCACTGCGCTGGCCTAGAGTGTAAAATTGAAGGAGGTTCTTACTCTCAGAGTTCTGCAAGTGCCATGTCAGCACTTAGGGGAACCTAATAGTGAGTGCCTCCCTAAATTAGGCACCCTAGATATTTTTCTTGCTCATCCTAGTTCCAAACCTGGTCATTAGATTACTTAACATAAGAAATTTGCTTGTGAATAATTGGATTTAGAAAAAAATATTTGCAAACATCAATCATTTTTCCATCAGCTGCTTTTAATTTGTTTTTTAGGGTGGGATTAAAAACTCAGCCTGAGTCAAAATGCCCTGAGCTGCTTGCCAATTACTGTGACATGTTGCTAAGAAAAACACCATTAAGCAAAAAACTAACCTCTGAAGAGATTGAAGCAAAGCTTAAAGAAGTGGTACATGAATTTTTTTAAAATTTCAACTTTTAAAATTACCTTTCTTTGAATTTGTGTTTTGCTTACAGGACTTTCTATAATAGTACCAATTCTAAAATGTGTATCTCTGAAGAACTAATGTTATGAAGTTTTACAGTGCAGGACCTCTAAGGGGGGGTATTTTTTCTTCTGAACATTTTTATTCATAGCTTCTTGAAGGAAATACTATTTAATTCCTCTCCTTTCATGATTATTTTTAGGAATTAAATTGTAGCTACTAATACAGGACTTATCATTCCAATAAATTTGGAATGATAGTTGAAAGATTGGGAGTTTTTTACTCCTTCCTTTTTGTGAGAGTCCAAGATAGATAGCTAAGGATGAGTGAGAGTAGACTAAGTAGTTGCTTTCATTTTTGTCACCCAGTTAGTGTAATGATGTAAGCCCAGGAATACAAACCAAAAAAAAAAAAAAAGAAGATATTGGGCAAGTGTAGGCAAAAAGGCCCAGAGAGATGATTAGTGGCAGAAAAAAAAAATGGAAAAGATAAGTAGAAGAGAAACTTGGGTGAAGAAAACCACTGATTTTTTTCATGTAAAGTATATCATTGCAATTTATGTAAAATCTAAAAAACTGATATTTAGAGTGACTAAAAATTTATTTGGCTATGGTCTCAATTTTGCTAACTTTTAAAGTAGTGTATTAGGACTGGGTATTTCTCAAAGATAATTTATTAGGTCTTTATATATATATAAAAATTTCTGACTTTTGACAATTGGTGGATATAGAAGGGTCTAAATTCGAGAGATGGCTAAGAGTATATAAGAATTGAAAGTAACTTTGTTTTTCATACAGCTCTTGGTACTTAAGTATGTACAGAACAAAGATGTTTTTATGAGGTATCATAAAGCTCATTTGACACGACGTCTTATATTAGACATCTCTGCCGATAGCGAAATTGAAGAAAACATGGTAGAGTGGCTAAGAGTAAGTAAATTTAAAAAAATACTTGGTTTTCTAATATGGTACATCATTTATATATGTGCTTAAGTAATACATTTTGGCAATATTGTTAATGTCAAAGAAGTAGGAAACATTTTATAAGAATATAGTGTCATTTAGGCCGGTGTGGTGGCTCATGCCTGTAATCCCAGCACTTTGGGAGGCTGAGACAGGTCGATCACCTGCAGTCAGGAATTCAAGACCAGCCTGGCCAACATGGCGAAACCCTGTCTCTACTAAAAATACAAAAATTACCTGGGCCTGCTAGTGCACACCTGTAATCCCAGCTGCCTAGGAGGCTGAGGCAGGAGAATCACTTGAACCCAGAAGGTGGAGATTGCAGTGAGCTGAGATCATGCCATTGGACTCCACCCTGGGTGACAGAGCGAGATTCCATTTCAAAAATAAATAATATAGCGTCAATTACATAAAAAAAAAGTGATATCTAATAAAGTAATTTTCTTAATACTTTTAGTAAAGCGTCTTTGTTCTTGAGTTGTTTCTACTGTTTCTCATTTGTACCTCAACTGTCATTTAAACTTACCTTATTAATAAATAGACTACAGGACAAATTATTTTTAAGGTATTTTTAGTACTAAATGCTTAACTTTAGAGATGTTTATCAATAAATAATAACAAATACTTCTATATAGCAAAAAGAATATTTAAATGATGGCCTATTTAGGGTAATCAACGCTGATTATAACTAAATTCCCATATAAAATATTTTGAGTTTTTTTTTTGTTTTAATTATTAAAGTAAAGGTCTTTCATTTCTGTGTATGTATATATCTCTGTCTCCGTGGAGAGAGAGAGTGCAAGTGCGCACACACGAGAGAGAGCTACGGATTTTTTAACTTATAGATAGCCTTCAAATGGCAATGTAGGATAGTAAAAATTACTATGCTAACTGAAATGTGTAGTAGAAAAAAGAATTATTCTGTGACTTTTAAAAACGATTGTCAAAAGACTCAGAACTCTTACTGTCACTTATATAGGAAAAAGGGAAAAATAGCAAAACGAATATATATTTACTACGAGAAACCTTTAGAATTAAATTATTTCTTTTTTGTTTGGAGACAGAGTCGTGCTGTGTTGCCTAGGCTGGATTGCAATGGTGCGATCTTGACTCACTGAAACCTTCGTCTCCCGGATTCAAGCAATTTTCCTGCCTCAGCCTCCTAAGTAGCTGAGACTACAGGCTTGTGATGTGATGCTTGGATAATTTTTGTATTTTCAGTAGAGACAGGGTTTTGCTTCTTGGCCAGGCTGATCTTGAACTCCTGGTTGCAAGTGATCCGCCTGCCTTGGCCTCCCAAAGCGCTGAGATTACAGGCATGAGCTGCCATGCACAGCCTACTTTATTTCTTTGTTAAAAAAAAAAAAATCAAGACCCAGCAATAAAATGAGAAATAAGACCAGGCATAGTGGCTCACACCTGTAATCCCAGCACTTTGGGAGGCTGAGGTAGGCAGATCTTGTGTTCAGAATTCGAGATGACCCTGGGCAACATAGTGAAACCCCATCTCTTTAAAAAATACAAAAATTAGCTGGGTGTGGTGGCATACACCTGTAGTCCCAGCTGCTTGGGAGACTGAGGTGGGAGGATCACCTGAGCCTGTGAGGTGGAGATCACAGTAAGCAGAGATCATACCTGCCTGGGCAACAGAGTCAGATTCTGACACACAGACACACACGCACACACACACACGTGTGCACACACACGGCAAATAATTAAAAATTGGCAAAGGATTCGAATTGACATCTCTTCACAGAAGATACACAAATGTCCAATAAGTGCATGCAAAGATACTCAAGATCATTAGTTATTAATGAAGTGGAAGGAGAGGCACAACATGGTAGCTCTCGCTTATAATCCCAAATACTTTGGAAGACTGGGGTGGGAGGATTGCTTGAAGCCAGGAGTTAGAAACCACCCTGGGCAACATAGCAGTACCCCATCTCTACAAAAAATACAAAAATTAGTCAGGCATGGTGATGTATACCTGTAGTTCCAGATACGTGGGAGGCTGAGATGGGAGGATCGCTTGAGCCCAGAAGTTCAAGGTTGCAGTGAGCTGAGGTTATGCCACTCACTGCACTGCAGCCTGGGCACGAGAGTGAGACCCTTTCTCAAAAACAAACCAAAAAAAAAAAATCACTTTGGAGGCCAAGGCGGGCAGATCACCTGAGGTTGGGAGTTCAAGGCCAGCCTGACCAACATGGTGAAACCCCGTCTTAAAAAAAAAAAAATCACATAGAGATACTACTTTATTCCCACTAGGGTAGCTAAAATAAAAACCGTAACAAATGTTAGTAAGCAAGAGGAGAAATTGGAACCTTCTTAAGTTTCCAAAAGGGATATGATGGTGCAGCCACTTTGGAAAACTATTGGGCCGTTTTAAAAAACGTTAAACATAGAGTTGACTCAGCAATTTCACTCAGGTAATTCATTTGAAGAGAAAGGAAAGCATATGTTTCATGTAAAAACTTGTAAACAAATGTTCATGGCATTACTACTATTAATAGTCAAAAAGTGGGCTGGGCAAGGTGGCTCACACCTGTAATCCCAGCGCTTCAGGAGGTGGAGGTGGGTGGATCACAAGGTTAGGAGTTTGAGACCAGCCCGGCCAATATGGGGAAACCCAATTTCTACTAAAAATACAAAAATTAGCTGGGCGTGGCAGCACGCACCTGTAGTCCCAGCTAGTCGGGAGGCTGAGGCAGAAGAATCACTTGAACATGGAAGGCAGAGGTTGTAGTGAGCTGAGATCGTGCCACTGCATTCTAGCCTGGGTGACAGAGCAAGACTCCATCCTCCTCAAAAAAAAGAAGTCAAAAAGTGGAAACAAGCCAAAATGTCAGTGAACTAATGAATAAACAAAATATGATTAATCCATACAATGGAATATTTTTTGCAATAAAAAGAAATGAAGTACTAATACCTGCTACAGTATTAGATGAACTTTGAAAACATAATGCTAAGTGAAAGAAGACAATATCATATCATTCTATTAATATGAAATGTCTGGAATAGGCAAATCCACAGAGACAGTAAATTAGTGACTTCCAGGAGTTGGGGCTGGGAGGGGAAATGAGGAGTGACTGCAAATAGTATGGGGTTTCTTTTTGGAGTGATGAAAATGTTCTAAAATTACATAGTGGTGATGATTACACAGCTCTGTGAATATGCTAAACTTCACTAAATTGTATATTTTATTTTTATTTATTTTTTTGAGACGGAGTTTCACTCTGTTGCCCAGGCTGGAGTACAGTGGTGCGATCTGGGCTCACTGCAACCTCCACCTCCCGGGTTCAAGCGATTCTCCTGCCTCAGCCTCCCGAGTAGCTGGAATTGCAGGCACGTGCCACTACGCCCAGCTAATTTTTGTATTTTTAGTAGAGAATGGAGTTTTACTATGTTGGCCAGGCTGGTCTCAAACTCCTGACCTCAGGTGATCTACCCACCTTGGCCTCCCAAATTGTTGGGATTACAGGCGTGAGCCACCACACTTGGCCAAATTGTACACTTTGAAAGGGTGAATTTTATGGTAGATAAATTATCTGTGTCAGAAAAGGTGTTAATGAAGAGTAGTTTAAATAGTTCTTGCCTTCTTACGTAACTGGCAGAGTAAGCATCTTTTCTTTGCCTTGGAGAGCTGTCACACCCCTGTAATTGGATCAGCTTCTAGCATTTTATCTATTGGGCTTTCAGTGTCATGAAATACTGCAAATTCCTTTATAGCATTTTTACCAGGATCACTTCCTCTAGGATATCTTACCTTTTTTGTCACTTACCGCTTTTCTCTTTTATGTTGATAATTTGCCTTCACTAAGTTCCTCAACACTGGCATTATCAACCTGACAATCACAGCTTTCTTCTATAACTCCATTTATGTTCTATTTTATTTTCATTTCCAGCATTATCATTTTTCATTTCTCCAGTGTACTTTTATTATCTTTGTGTGCCATTACCTTCTTTGATTATTCTTTTTTGTAAGTTGTCATGTGGTTTAATTACTGGAAGATAAGGTGCAACAAAACTACATACTTTGCTATCTGAATAAACAAATGACTCATAGATTGTGTTTATGTTTTTAAAAAATTTATTTTATTTTATTTTTTTTTTTAAGAGACAGTATCTTCTTCTGTTGCCCAGACTGGAGTGCAGTGACACAATCAGAGCTCAAACTCCTGGGCTCAAGTGATCCACCCACCTTAGCCTTCTGAATAGCTGGGACTATAGGCAGTATGCCACCACTTCCCACTAACTTTTAAAAAATTTTTTTGTAGTGATGGAGTCTCACTATGTTGCCCAGATTAGTTTCAAAATCCTGGCTTCAAGTGATTCTCCTACATAAGCCTCCCAAAGTTGCTGGGATTACAAGTGTGAACTACCATACCAGGCCAATTAATAGATTTTCAAAGCAATATTGTGATTCGTCACTCTTATTTTTGTTATGATTGGTGGATCAAGGAGCTAGAAATAAAGTTTTTACTTCATGCAGTTTCATTATTACATAGTGTCAACTGAAGGTTGAGCTTTGTTCTTGGGGAATTGGTATTATTTAACTGTACTGTGGTAACTGAAATTCATACATACAAGAATTGTGCAAAGCAGGGATCCCTTGCAATATCCTGTTTTGTTTCTAAGAAGCAAATTTCATAGGTATTAGATGATAAACTTTCTAATAAGAGAGAAAAATTTTGTATTAAAATATCTAAGACTTAGTTTTCCCATTAAATTTTTTCTCAGTAGTATATCATATTATGTATTTATTACCTCTTCTGTCTTTGGATTTTATAGGAAGTTGGTATGCCAGCAGATTATGTAAACAAGCTTGCTAGAATGTTTCAGGACATAAAAGTATCTGAAGATTTGAACCAAGCTTTTAAGGAAATGCACAAAAATAATAAATTGGCACTACCAGGTATTATTTTATAATTACATATATATATTTTTTAACTTAAAAAAAATCTTTGTTTTCTGGTAAAAATTAAAAATAAACCTCAGCAGTAATGATCAAAAGATGTTATGAAGTCCATTTCCTTGGAGACAGCTATCAAAGCAGTGGGTTGATTTACAAATCTTTATTTCACAACAAAAGGACACTTTAAACAAAAGTTTTATAGTCTTAATGATTTTTCAACAAAAGTTACCCTTATTTATTTTGAATTTTATCCATTGTTAACGTAAATTTCTTCATATTCTTAATATTCTTGTCTATAGCTGATTCAGTTAATATAAAAATTCTGAATGCTGGTGCCTGGTCAAGAAGTTCTGAGAAAGTCTTTGTCTCACTTCCTACTGAACTGGAGGACTTGATACCAGAAGTAGAAGAATTCTACAAAAAAAATCATAGTGGTAGAAAATTACATTGGCATCATCTCATGTCAAATGGAATTGTAAGTAGATAGTATGTTTGTTACTTCAGCTTTCCATTTGGATGAAAGTAGCAGGACTCCACAGAATAATTACTTAAACAAAATAGAATTTTGACTCTCTAACGTGAAAGTTTGAGCAGAAATAGTTAATTTTTTTTTATAAAGTCGTTAGGAGCATAAGCTTTTGGTTACATCATCATGGGTAAGATACTGCCCTAGTCTACAGAATTCAACATGATCCCAACTATCTCAGTCTTTTTGCCAACAGAAAGGGAATGGTGAGGGTAGCTTATACCTTTCTTTTTTTTTTGTTTTGTGTTTTTTTGTTTTTGAGACGGAGTCTTGTTCTGTCGCCAGGCTGGAGTGCAGTGGCCCAATCTCGGCTCACTGCAACCTCTGCCTCCTGGATTCAAGCGATTCTTCCACCTCAGCCTCCCGAGTAGCTGGGACCACAGGCACATGCCACCATGCCCAGCTATTTTTTGTATTTTTAGTAGAGATGGGGTTTCACCATGTTGGCCAGGATGGTCTCGATCTCTTGACCTCATGATCCGCCCACCTTGGCCTCCCAAAGTGCTGGGATTACAGGCGTGAGCCACCATGCCCGGCCACTTATACCTTTCTTTAGGGACAACTTCTAGAAGTTTTCCTCCATCATTTCCATTTGCATCACATTGACCAGTACTCAGTCACATGGCCACATTTTGTTACATGGAAAGAAGAGATGAGCATGTATTGTGGGCTGTCATTAACATATGCTAAAATGTTTATTACCATGAAAGAAAGAGTAGATTTTGGAAAACATCAGTCTTTTTCATATATAAATTCATGTCATAGATATTATGAGATAATCATGAGATTCTTACTAAAAATTTATTTTATCTATTATAGATAACATTTAAGAATGAAGTAGGTCAATATGATTTGGAGGTAACCACCTTTCAGCTCGCTGTGTTGTTTGCATGGAACCAAAGACCCAGAGAGAAAATCAGCTTTGAAAATCTTAAACTTGCAACTGAACTCCCTGATGCTGAACTTAGAAGGACCTTATGGGTTGGTTTATGTTTTTGTTTGTTTTTTAAGATTGTATCCTCTCATGTAGCAGTAAATATATGATTGGCTTGTAATAGATTATTAAATTCATAACTGTCTCAAAATATCTTACAATCAAGAAAAATAGAGGCCGGGCACGGGGGCTCACGCCTGTAATCTTAGCACTTGAGAGGCCAAGGCAGGCCGATCACTTGAGGTCAGGAGTTCTAGACCAGGCTAGCCAACCTAGTGAAACCCCATCTCTACTAAAAATACAAAAATTCGCCCGGCCTGGTGGCAGGAGCCTATAATCCCAGCTATGCAGGAGGCTGAGGCAGGAGACTCGCTTGAACCCTGGAGGTCGAGGTTGCAATGAGCCAAGATTGCACACTACACTCCAACCTGGGTAACAGAGTGAGACTCTGTCTCAAAAAAAAAAAAGAAAGAAAAATTTACTAATGAGATATTTATTGAAAAAATAAATTGAAAATAGGCAATTTACCAAGGCAGAGAAAAGTGCTTCAACTAAAAGGAGAGGCCAGGAGCAGTGGCTCATGGCTGTAATCCTAGCACTTTGGGAGGTCAGGGAGGGAGGGGAGGATTGCTTGAACTCAGGAGTTTGAGACTAGCTAGGCAAAATAGTGGGATTCCATATCTTAAAAAAGCAAATGAGCCAGCTTGGTGGCTGTATCCCCAGCTACTTGAAAGGCAGAGGTGAAAGGATTGCTTGAGCCCAGGAGGATGCAGTGAGTCACAATCATGCCACTGCGCTCCAGCCTGGGTGACCGTGGCGCAGTCTTGGCTCACTGTAGCCTCCGCCTCCCAGGTTCAAGCAGTTCTGCCTCAGCCTCCTGAGTAGCTGGGATTACAGGCACGCATCACCACCCCCAGCTAATTTTTTTTAGTAGAGATGGGGTTTCACCATGTTGGCCAGGATGGTCTTGATCTCCTGACCTCACGATCTGCCCACCTCAGCCTCCCAAAGTGCTGGGATTACAAGTGTAAGCCACTGTGCCCAGTGAAAAGAAAAAATTTAAAAAGAGAGAAAGATTGAGTTGGTATTTAAGTGTTACCTTTGAGAAATGTGACTACCAACGTACTTGTTTTTGAGACAGAGTTTTGTTCTTGTTGCTCAGGCTGGAGTGCAATGGCACAGTCTTAGCAAACTGCAACCTCTGCCTCCTGGGTTCAAGCAGTTCTCCTGCCTCAGCCTCCCAAGTAACAGATTACAGGCATGTGCCACCATGCCCAGCTAATTTAGTATTTTTAGTGGAGTCAGGGTTTCACCATGTTGTTCAGGCTGATCTCAAAGCCCTGACCTCAGGTAATCTGCCTGCCTCAGCCTCCCAAAGTGCTGGAATTACAAGCATGAGCCATCTTGCCTCAGATATATAATTACTTTTTATCCTGAGAATGTGTTCAAAGATTTTATGATGATCAAAAATCTAAAAGAAAAATTTGGTCTCTTTGAGGACTTGTAGATTATACTCATTAGTCCCCTGCTCGCAACTACATTTTACCCCTACTCCATAGAAGTTCCAAATTTTCTTAAAAGTTCCAAATTTTTTTAATTTTTTTTTTTTTTTTTTTTTTGAGATGGAGTTTTGCTCTGTTGTCCAGGCTGGCATTCAGTGGCTCAATCTCAGCCCACTACAACCTCCACCTCCCAGGTTCAAACGATCCTCCCACCTCAGCCCCTCAAGTAGCTGGGACTACCCATGTATGCCCCACACCTGGCTTATTTTTGTATTTTCAGTAGAGACGGTGTTTCCCCATGTTGCCTAGGCTGGTTTCAAATTCCTGAGCTCAAGTGATCTGCCTGCCTCAGCCCTCTGAAGTGCTGGGATTACAGGTGTGAGCCACTGCGCCTGGCTTGAGGTTCCAAAATTAATCACTACCTGTAGAGGAAGGAGCTGGTATATAACTGCCAGGTGGTGTTTACTATGGTCCTGTGTGACCAGTTTCTTGTCTTACTGTAAAGAGAGCATTTATTGCTTTCTCATAACCAACTCTTTTCACCTCCTCCCTTTCCTCATTATGCATTCAAATATTATATTCATGGATGTACCAAACATTTTAAGCTTGTGTTTGTAATCCTTTTCTTGCCTATGTTGATTATGTTGGAGAATTGATCTTAGTGTTCCATACTGTTTTTAGATGCTAATTGTTTTCTCTTTATTCTTCATAGTCTTTAGTAGCTTTCCCAAAACTCAAACGGCAAGTTTTATTGTATGAACCTCAAGTCAACTCACCCAAAGACTTTACAGAAGGTACCCTCTTCTCAGTGAACCAGGAGTTCAGTTTAATGTAAGCTTTATGTTGGTTGATCTAAAACAAAAACATCTTGTTTGAATTTTAGCACTTTGTTTTTTGCAAAATAATTATTTTCCTTATATTTAAAATATAAATATGTACTGTCATCACTCTAAACTTATGTCATTTACTTGTTTATGGAAAATATTAATCAGATGTTTACTTCTTTACTGTATTTTCCATGGATACATTTTTGGTCTTTGACATTATACTATATTATATTATTTCGTCTTTCAGGCTGATATCCTTTTCTGCTCTAAAGCAACTTTACTCAGACAAAGCATTTTTGTTGTTGTTGTTAAGATCCAGTTAGGAGATAACACTGAATCATAACCCATATATCTTTAATTAGCTAGTCACTTTTATGGCAATATAAAATATTAACTTTGTTTTTATAGAGAGTGTAATCACTTATTAACAGATTAGTTACCATGTTTAAGGAAAATACAGAGTTTGTTTTAAAGTAGTATGTAGGCTGGGCGCAGTGGTGCACGCCTGTAATCCTAGCACGTTGGGAGGCCAAGGCGGGTGGATCATGAGGTCAAGAGATAGAGACCATCCTGGCCAACATGGTGAAACCCCCGTCTCTACTAAACACACAAAAATTAGCTGGGTGTGGTGGCACACACCTGTAGTCCCAGCTACTCGGGAGGCTGAGGCAGGAGTATTGCTTGAACCCAGGAGGCGGAGGTTGCAGTGAGCCGAGATAGCGCCATGGCACTCTGGCCTGGTGACAGAGCAAGACTCCATCTCAAAAAAAATAAATAAATAAAGCAATATGTAGGCTGTTTGTCATTTTTCCTTTAAACGATTATGATAGTTTTAGAATATTTCTAAAGATTTTTCTCTCAGACATTGTGCTATAATAGGATTTTAAAAGTCTTTTTCACCATAAAATACTCGATTCAATTCTTTTTGTAGAAAAAATGCAAAAGTTCAGAAAAGGGGTAAAATCAACTTGATTGGACGTTTGCAGCTCACTACAGAAAGGATGAGAGAAGAAGAGAATGAAGGAATAGTTCAACTACGAATACTAAGAACCCAGGTTTGTAATATTGACAGAATGTCTGAAGTTTGAAAAACCTTAGTTTTCTTTTCTATTTTTTAAATTTTGAAACCTTTTTTGAATTGAAAAGCATGTAGGGGCCAAGTGCACTTTGGCAGGCTGAGGCAGGAGGATTGCTTGGGTAAAAAAGTGAGATCTTGTCTCAATCCATTTTCTAAAAATACATTAAAAATTCCAATTCTAGTTGGAATATGAATTCCAATTTCACATTCCCTTGTAATGTGAAATTAGGAAACGTGTTTAGAACCAAAAAAGTTCTCTAATATTCATTTCTTTTAAAAAAAATTTAAAGCTAGGATTATGATACTTTCTGAATGTAATAAAGAATAGCTATGTATGATTGTTTTAACTTTAGAAATAGTCCTTTTAAAACCAAGTGTTTCAGCTTTTACTATTTTCATTTACTACTGTTTGAAACTTCTGGCCAGGGTATTTTTTTTTCTTTTCTTTCTTGGTTTCGTTTTTTGTTTTTTGTTTTTGAGACAGGGTCTCACTCTGTTGCCCAGACTAGAGTACAGTGGCACCATTTTAGCTCACTGCGTCCTCAACTTCCTGGGCTCAAAGGACCCTCCCACCTCAGCCTCCCGATTAGCTGGGTCCACAGGCGTGTGCCACCACAGTCGGCTGATTTTGTATTTTTAGTGGAGACAGGGTTTCACCATGTTGCCCAGGCTAGTCTCGAACTCCTGGGCCCAAGCAATATGCCTACCTCGGCCTCCTAAAGTGCTGGGCTCCCAAAGTGCTGAGCCACTGCACCCGGCCCAGTGTACTTTTTAAAATACGAAATGAGGAAAAGTTGAAAAAATACTTATTACCTATAGATCATGTAGTAGGATAATGTAGCAGAGAAAAGATGAATGAATAAAAACCAATTGCATTTGGCCGAGCAAGGTGGCTCACACCTATAGTCCCAGCACTTTGGGAGGCCAAGGTGGGCAGATGATGAGGTCAAGAGAGCGAGACCATCCTGGCCAACATGGTGAAACCCCGTTTTTACTAAAAATACAAAAACTAGCTGGGTGTGGTGGCATGCACCTGTAGTCCCAGCTACTCAGGAGGCTGAGGCAGGAGAATCACTTGAACCTGGGAGTCGGAGGTTTCAGTGAGCCAAGATCACGCTACTGCACTCCAGCGTAGGCAATAAGAGTGAAATTTGTCTAAAAAAAAATTAAAAACACCAATTGCCTTTCTATTTAGCAATAAATAAGTGGAAAATAAAATAAGAAAAATTCATACACATTCTGTAGGAGCTGTATGAAGAGAGTGGCTCTTTACTGGAGATTCAGAAGGAGAGTTGAATAAATAGAACAATTGAGCTCTTTTTTTGTGCTAAAATTTTTAGTTGTAATTTAGACACAATGGACTGTATCTTTCAAAATACAATTTTCAGTGAGTTTAGGTATACCTGTGTGAACATAACCCAATTAAGATACAGAACATTTCTGTCACACCAGTCATCTCCCCATGTTTTCTCTCCAGGCAGGCTCTCCCTCTACCCTAGCTGATTCTTATTATCATCACTTAGTTTTGCCAGTTCCAGGTCTTCATATAAATGGAACCAGACAGTATGTACTTTTATGTCGGAGTTTTTTTTTGCTCAATATGAAACACCATATTCTTCAATGATAAGGCTGAGTAACTTTTTTAATTGTTTTTTTTTTAATGAACTCAAGCGATCCTCCTGCTTCAGCCTTCACAATAGCTGGGACTACAGGCACATGCCACCGCACCTGGCGCCTAGGCTGAATAACGTAAAAGATTGATTTTTCTGATATTAATGTCAAGTTTACTAAATTTCATATGAAAATTCAACTAGGAATATCTTTGGAATTTTACAGATTGATTCTCAGTTTATCAGAATAAATAAATAAGAATGATTGAGAAACTTAAAAAAGAGTAAGATGGTAGTGGTAGAACTTGCCCTGCCAAATACTAAAATATTTTAAAATCTGTAGTAACAAATAGTATGGCAAGAAGATTAATTAAGCAAAATAACCAAGATTAAACCTACCTTAGGCCAGGCACAGTGACTCGCAGCTGTAATCCCAACAGTTTGGGAGATCAAGGCAGGCAGATCGCCTGAGGTCAGGAATTCAAAAGCAACCTGGCCAACGTGGTGAAACCCCATCTCTACTAAAAATATAAAAACTAGCCAGCTGTGGTGGTGCATGCCTCTAATCCCAGCTATGTTGGGGTACTGAGGTAGGAGAATTGCTTGAACCTGGAAGGCAGAAGTTGAAGTGAGCTGAGATTGTGCCACTGCACTCCAGCCTGGGTAACAGAGTGAGACTCCATCCCAAAAAAAAACAAAAACCAAAAAATCCACTACTCTGTATTATAGAAGAGTGTATACAATAAAGGAAATAATTTCCATGACCCATGAAAAGAAAAGAAATTATTCACTAAGAGGTGTTGGGGAATTTTTCTGCTTGGAGGAAAAGTTAGAATGTGTTCAAGCTGTGCCAGGATAAACTCTAGGTAGGTTAAAGAGTTGAAATATATATGCAGGTGTAGTCATATTCTAAGATGTGCAGAGAAATTGAAGTCCTTTTGTTTTGTCTTAATGTGATCCATAATTATGTAGATTGCAATAATCTATGTAGATTTCAATAATCTAAGCTGTCTTTAGGTAATGCTCAGACTGTATTTCCTTCTGATCCTACTCTGCTCATCCCCATTGTTTGCAATTTTCATGGATGGCATCTGCATATATTGAGGGTGAGAGAGGGATTTACTTGACTAGTCAAGTAAAGGGAGCATCATATCTATGCAGTAATGACAGTGTCCTGGATTCTTGCTGTTGTTAGCTATGAAGTAGTGTATATCTTTGAGAATTTGACTTTCTGTTGGTAACTGCTGCTGTTGTCCATAGCAGATGAATTTATGGTTAATTCTTTTTTCCATTTGCTAAGGGCCTCATGGCCTCTTCCCTGCTCTGTCTTTCCCTTGCTCTTACTGAGCTCTTGAAGCCTCTGAGACTGCACTACATCTTCTGTGTGGCTCCTTGGCCTACATGGCACACTGTCATTATTCTTTGTAGAATAATGGCAGGATTACCTTGCCCTGTCATTAAAGGCCCTGTGGCAGTCCCATTAGCTTGAAACTTGCTGTGACGTGTGAGAACTGAGGGAGAGTCAGAAGTGCAGTATTATCTCCATCATACTGTGCTACTCTTTTAAGTAACCTCCAGCGTATCAAATGGGGACCAGGGCCAGTGTTTATGCTGTTTTCCTCTTGGGCTCGATAACTACCACCTTCACCTCTACCTAAGGAGAAATTGGGCCATTTACAAATGTCTCTCCTTTTCCTTTGGGTTCCTGTAATCTTCAAGTGCTTGAAGGAACAGACTTTCCCTCTTCCTTCTTCCACTGTGGACCCCTGACATAAACTCCAATTTATGATGATCAAGAGTCTGGTAATACCATCGAGGGTGGGAGGAATTCACTTGACCTTCTGGTGTCAGTGAAAGGGTCATTATATCTTTTATTTATTTTTATTTTTATTTTTTTTTGAGACAGAGTCTCACCCTGTCACCCAGGCTTGCAGTGTAGTGGTGCTGATCTCAGCTCACTGCAGCCTCCACCTCCCGGGTGCATATGATTCTCCTGCCTCAGCCTCCCCAATAGCGGGGATTACAGGTGCCCGCCACTATGCCCAGCTATTTTTTGTAGTTTTAGTAGAGACAGGATTTCACCATGTTGGGCAGGGTGGTCTCGAACTTCTGACCTCGTGATCCACCCACCTTGGCTTCCCAAAGTGCTGGAATTACAGGTATGAGCTACCGCGTCCAACCTATTTTTCCATTTTTTTGAGACAGGGTCTCACTCTGTCGCCCAGGCTGGAGTGCAGTGGTGCAATGTCAGCTCACTGCAACCTCTGCCTTCCAGGCTCAAGCAATCCTCCTGCCTCAGCTCCTTGAGTAGCTAGGACCACAGGCACGTGCCACCATGCCCAGCTAATTTTTTTTTTTTTTGTATATTTTGTAGAGATGGGGTGTTGCCATGTTGCCCAGGTTGGTCTCAAATGCCAGGGCTCAAACGATCCACCCACCCCAAATTGCTAGGATTACAGGCATGTGCCACCCTCCCCAGCTGGTTATCATATCTGTACAGAGGAAATTGAAGGAATTTTTCTATTACTGAATAGTGCCGGAATCCCAAGTCGGTTGATTTGCAGCAAAGTAACATTTTTAAATGTTGAAAGCAAATATTCTTTTTCTATTTTGACATTTATAACAGACTGTAATCTGTGCTAAGACAGATAGATTCCTTTTTTTTTTTTTTTTTTGGGGACCGGGGGGCAGGATGGAAAACAGTAATGGCATCTCAGCTTACTGCAACCTCTGCCTCCCAGGCGCAACCAATGTTCTTTTGTGAGCCTCCTATAAATAGCTGGGACCACAGACACAGGCCCCCATGCCCGACTAAATTTTTTTGTATATTTTGTAGAGATGGGGTTTTGCCATGTTGCACAGGCTGGTCTCAAACTCCTGGACTCAAGCAGTCTGCCCACATCAGCCTCCCAAAGTGCTAGGATTACACGCATGAACCACCACACCAGGCATATAGATGCCTTTTGTTGGGTAAAGCAAGAGCTTGGACTGGAAAAAGAAAAAGAGAAAAGAATATTTAATGATTTTCTAATAACTTGTTATAAACTTAATAGTAATTTAGGAAATCATCAAGAAAAATTTTAATAAAATGACCTAGATGAAAAAGTTTATTCCTTTAGAAACTTAAAAACAGTCGGGCGTCGTGACTTAAACCTGTAATCCCAGCACTTTGGGAGACTGAGACGGGATTACTTGAGGCTGGGAGTTCAAGACTGACCTGGTCACCATAGCAAGACCTTGTCTCTATATTTAAAAAGAGAAGGAAAGAAAAAACTTAAAAACACTTAATTGAACCAATACAAACTGAAGATAATATTTTGTAGCAAATATAATTAATCTGGTAAATATATATAAAGAGTAATACTAAAAGAATAAAAAAATAAAGAGTAGTACTTACCGACTTTTAAAACAGACCCCAGCTGACCTCTACTACTACACAAAGAAATAACTGAATACAAGGAAAAAATTGGGTTTAGGGGGTTTATTGTATTTTAATTAATGTTTAACATAATACCAGGTTATATACGTACTGTTTTCACAGGTAAGATAACTTTTAAGAATGTGAACGGTATGGAAAAAAGAAATTGAAGGAAATAATATTAAAACATTAGGTGTGGTTTTCTTTCAGCAGAGAGGCAGAGGTAATTTTGATTTTTCTTATTTTTCAAAATCTCTGTAATAAGCAGATTTTAAAAATTATACGGGACACCTGCAGAACATGCAGGTTTGTTACGTATACACGTGCGATGGTGCTTTGCTGCACCCATCAAACCGTCATCTACATTAGGTATTTCTCCTAATGTTATTTCTCCCCTAGCCCCCCACGCCAATAAGCAGATTTTTTTTTAATGGGGAATGAAAAAACAAAAGATGTTTTTATTTGTTAAGAAAAAGATACTGGTCTCAAGATTAATCCCCTAGTGATTGTTATTCATTTGGGTAGATGTTGGATAGAGGATGAATATGCATAAAAAGTCATTTTTCAGTTTATTGTACTTAAAATAATTTCATATATTAATGCACTTTTATTTTTATTTTTTCTTTTAGGAAGCTATCATACAAATAATGAAAATGAGAAAGAAAATTACTAATGCTCAACTGCAGACTGAATTAGTAGAAATTTTGAAAAACATGTTCTTGCCACAAAAGAAAATGATAAAAGAGCAAATAGAGTGGCTAATAGAGCACAAATACATCAGAAGAGATGAATCTGATATCAACACTTTCATATATATGGCATAATTTTGAATATCATGGACAATAGTAAGAACCCAAATTTTGGAGTGCTTGGGCAGAAAGTTGTAACAGTTTGCGCTGGAGAAAGGTTTATTTGGACTTTGATTACATAAATATTAAAATCTCTGCCTTACCTTACAAAAACAACTATATTTTGCCAGTCACATTAGTTAGCATGATGGCATTCCCTTCATGTTGCACACTCTTTAACAGCATGCTGTTTTGTGGAGAAACTTGCATTCATGAAGAGCCCATTATCAACTTTTAAAAGTGAATTTGATTTGTATCCACCAGGAGAAATACAGTTGGGAAGGATGAGGGCGGGGTTCTTGTTGCTTTTTTCTCTTTTTTTTCCCTCTCTTAAAATATGTTCTTGCACAAGGAAGGATCTTCAGATACTCATGCACTGAAAAATGCTGTTAACTTTTGTTTTTAAAAAATGCAATTAAAACTAGAAATAGCACTCTTGGTTTCTTTTGATGAAAAGAGTGAGCTGGTCAATGCAACACTGGGAGAGGGGAGATGTAGTGAGAGGTTAAGTATGTAATAATATCAAATTTTTTGTTCAAACACTGCTCAGTATAATGACTAGATTTTAATGGTGACCTAAAAATGGTATTAAATATTTTCAACTTTCAAATGTTGGTTTTCTTTAAGCAGGAGACTGCTATTTTAGTTGTTGTTAAATGATAAAGGAGTTTTTCAGGTTTTTTTTTTTTTTTTAATATGGCTGGAGAGCTTGTTTTGAAAAGTGAAACTTATATTAATTGTTGCTTAAATTGTTTAAAAAATTTTATGGAGCTAGGTAGGTCATTATGATTGCAGAGCCAAAATAGCAAAACAAGTATATTAAGTGTGTTTACTAACACACTTAATATTTATATACCTAATATTTATTATGCCATATCTGAATTTATTAAAAACAATGCAGAAATCTCCTGCTCTAATATAATACAGTTATGTAACTGATCTCTTCATCTGTAGCATAGAAGTATTTTGGTATTTTCAAGTCTCATGGTTAGGGATTTATAGCCTCAGGTTTGCATCAGTCACCTAGGGGTAAGAGAAAAACCACAACATAAGACCTGAAAAACAGAAGCTAAATTATTGCACTCTTAATACGAGCAGTAAACTTGCCAAATATATGTACATATATATTTATATATTTTAAAAATAAACATTTTTTAAATGGCCAGAAGGCAACATTTACCTTGTTCCTTTCAGTCAATCCAAAGTAGCAACTTAACTAGTTGCTGTCAACTGAATACCCAGAGTAGTGGAAATTTTAGGACTTGAGGACTTGAACAACTTAAAAGAAAAAATTTATCCCCCTTGGGGAATGAATGGCTCAACGTGGGTTTTTATTCATTGTGGTGCACGTTTCAAATTTTCTTGCAAATTATTTTATATGTTGTTTGATGTTAAGTAATATTTTTTAAAGTATGGTTTTTGAAGATAGTAGGAAATGGAGTACAGAAAGGCATACAGTATTACGTTATAGTGGAGTGCTTTCAAGAGCATTTCATGGAATCTGTCCCCACCCCAAGAAGCTTTTGATCTGCCTGCTGAATGGAAGGAAAGCAAATTTAAAACATTTAGAGTTTTGCTGAGCATAGTAAAATGCCTGTTTTTAAATGCTTAGGAAATTGGAATTTTGTTTATAATTTAAAATTTTACACTTCATCTTTAAGGTAGCAAATGTCATTTATTAGACCGAGCATATTGTGAAGAATTAAACTAAAATTAGTACTCAGAGTTCTCTCTAATTAGGTGATTGTTAATAATGGGTAAATTTGAAATTTAGAAGAGATAATTTGGTAGTAATTGTGGCCCTTATGTTTAACAGATAATTCAGCATTGGCATATTTGCTTGTCCCAATACAAGAATGCCAAAGGAGAAAATGATAAGAGGAAAAATGGCAGTCCATTTTCAAAATTTAGGTTTGTTGTTTTAAACCATAATTCTCCTCAGAACTTTTTTGGAACTTCTAATTTGGAGTCATTTAATTTAAGAATGAGTCACGATGTTTTGATTTATGAAGGCAAATTTAATTCAAAAGCAGGTAACACTAAATCCATAGCAAAATTTTTTATTAAATTTTATAAATTTGTAATAGCTAATTATGTCTTAATTGTATTTTGGGGAATGAACAGCAGCAAATACTGTAAATGTACAGTTTTCATCATTTTTTTTTGTTATGTATACAAAAGTTTAACTACTTTTTGGTGTTTATGAAAACCATTTAGTTGACAAGGTGCCTATGCCATTGTTGAATTTTCTTTAAGTAATTTAACAACAGATTTGCTAGTTAAAAAAAAATAAAAAGAAAAAAATAATCTTACCAGCAGTTTGTAAGGGTCTGGAATCACAGTTGGCATCCTTTATCAGGTCTCCTCTCCAATGTGCACCTAAAATTGACGCCGAGCAGGGATAAAACCTGCAGTTAAAGGAAAAGAAAATCCAGCCTCACCCTACAAAAAAAAAGAAAAAAAAATACGTTTAATTTTTTAAAATTAGTAGTATGGCAATAAGACACTTGAGAGGCTATGTTAAGCTCTTCTAGTTTAAAGATGGAAATACCCCATCTGGAAAATGTTAACTTCTGTTGCTATCTCATTGCCAGAGTAAGTAGACATAAGACAGAGTTTAGGAAGTGAAAATATAGAATAGTTTTGATGGTCACAATGAAATAAATATTAGAACATTATTATTCCAATGATTAAATGTGGATCTTGAAATAAAGTCTGAAGTCTTCCAATTTTTACATTTATTGGAGGGGTCCCTGAGTTCTGTCAACTTTTTAATTTAAGTCTCTTGCTCTTATTTTGTGCATAAATGTTAAACCTTCCAAAAATGAAACGTTAGCCTGCTTTCTTTTACCTTTTATTAAATTTAGTAGAAAATATGACCTGAGTAGTTAGAAAGTATTTTGCATTATTTGCAGTAAGATGTCTCTAGCACTGCTCAGAGGGCAAATTTTAAAACTTCAGTCTGGGTGAAAGATTTGCTAGTTTTACAGAAAGATTTGTTATCTTAAACTCAAGCTGGTTTTTCTATTTTCATGTAAATGACTGGGATGCTGTCTTATAAATTCTTCCAAGTTCATGTTTGTGAAATAAACATTACATGAGAGCTTTCCTGTCATCTACACTATATGTTGTCTGGAGTATTAACAAATTTATTTTAGTTCCTAAGTTGTAATCTATCCTCATATGGTCTATACGATTTTGAATGTGTGCCACTACATACTGAGATGATAATGCTGTACAATTTTAAGTGGTAGCAGTTTCTGTATGCAGTAGGCTGAAATATTTTGATGAACTGCTTAATTTTTGGATTTTATTTTTTAAGTTGTATAATTTATTTTCTTGCAAAATAAAAATGTAATATAAAAGCTTTCACCTATCCAGAAAATGTTGATGTTCTACTATAAAATAGTTTCTAAGAGTTTAATTAAAATTTTTATAGCGGGTGTATTGTTAAATTTCAAGATGAGGCCAGGTGTGGTGGTTCATGCCTGTAATCCAAGCACCTTGGAGGCCAAGGCGAGAGGATCACCTGAGGTCGGGAGTTCAAGACCAGCCTGACCAACATGGTGAAACCCCATTTTTAAACAAAATAAAAATTAAAAAGAAAATTTTAAGGTGAAATAATAAATCTCAGCTAGCCTTAGAAGGAATCTGAAATATGAAAAGTAACCTACTTATTTATATTAGACTTCAAATTCTAATTCAAAATTAGAGCAGTCAGGAATGTAGCTTTTCCATTGATGATAGCATGTGGCTTGATGCCTGGAAGAGGTAAAAAATAAAAAATAAAAAACCTGAAAGTGATTAATATATTCATTAACTTAGGTAGGCTGTGTCATAACAAAATCCAAATTTTACAGCAGATAAAAGTAAAAAATGTAAAACATCATTCCACATTTTGGATATATTTGAAAATTTGTGAAATACTTATTTTTAAGCTAGAAATAGTTTAGTAATAAGGTTGCGAAACTGGATAGATAATAGCAATTAGTTACTGATCAGGTGAACAATTTAAGAATCAAAACTCTGACTATAAGAAACTTGAATTACATACAAGGACTTAATTACAGCAAGGAACTAAAAGAAATTTTAGGGCTGGGTGTGCTGGCTTTTGCCTGTAATCCCAGCACTTTGGGAGGCCAAGGCAGATGGATCACCTGAGATTGGTAGTTCGAGACCGTCTGACCAACATGAAGAAACCCCGTCTCTACTAAAAATACAAAATTAGCCGGGCATGGTGGTGCATGCCTGTAATCCCAGCTACTCTGGAGACTGCAGCAGGAGAATTGCTTGAACCCGAGAAGCAGAGGTTATGGCAAGCCAGGATCATGCCGTTGCACTCCAGCCCGGGCAACAAGAGCAAAACTCCATCTCAAAAAAAAAAAAGTTTTAGGCCGGATGTGGTGGCTCATGCCTATAATTCCAGCACTTTGAGAAGCCAAGGTGGGTAGATCACTTGAAGTCAGGAGTTCAAGACCAGCGTGGCCAACATGGCAAAACCCCATCTCTACTAAAATTATGTACCTGTGATTGCAGCTACTCAGGAGGCTGAGGCTTGAGAATCACTTGAGCCTGGGAGACGGAGGTTGCAGTGAGCCGAGATCGCACCACTGTGCTCCGGCCTAGGCAACAGGGCGAGACTCCGTCGAATGAATGAATGAATGTTATAAAGCTCCTTTACATTGAGAAGTCATAGCTTGTTCCTACTGTGGTAGTCAATAAATGTTTTGGACAGCTGGATGGAGGAACACATTGGACTTTATGCATAATGACTCTAAACTCAACCTTAGACTTTCACTGGCATTTGGGAGGTTGGGTTGGGGGAAGAGTTGACTTGGAAATGAAGCTAGAAAAAAATATTTTCTAAGTGAAAAATTTCATTTGAACCAAGAAACAGATTTTTCATTAAGCTTAAACTTTTGGGCCCTTTAACTTGAACAAAGACCTGGGAGGGGCGTTAGCAGTTTTGTATTTTTGATTTTGTATTATTAAAGAGGGTCCCCAAAATATCAAGTTGGATTTAGCTCTGTTAAACCTGAATGTAAAAACAGGGCACATAGTAGGATTGAGTGATTATAGCACACATACCTGAGAAGAGTTAAGTATTTTACTTTTTTTTTTTTTTTTTTTTTTTTGAGACAGTTTCTGTCACCTAGGCTGGAGTGCAGTGGTGGAATCCCAGCTCACTGCAGCCTTGAACTCTTAGGCTCCAGTGATCCTCCACTTTAGCCTCTTGAGTAGCTGAGACCACAGGCACACACCACCATGCCCAGGTAATTTATTTATTTGTTTGTTTGTTTGTTTGTTTGTTTGCAGAGAGGAGGTCTCACTATGTGTCTCAGGCTGGTTTCAGACTCCTGGGTTCAGGCAATCCTCCTGCCTTGGCCTCCAAGAGTGCTGGGATTACAGGTGTGAGCCACCGCACTTAGCCAATATTTTACATTTTAAATGTGGAGACTTTATTTCCCACTCCCCATTTTGGGCTAAACAATTGAATGTGGACTTTTTATGCCACTGAACTCCTGTTTTGACAGTGGACAGTCCAGAGCAGGGTGACAATTGAGATTAACAATTGATGGTGAGAGTTCTAGACTTTTGTGAACATCTGGTGAAAGCAAAATACATGCATATAAAAATATAAACAATTCCATATGTAAATGTTAAGAGTTAACACACCCAAGATTAAGAATCTTGAATAGTGATGTCCTAAAGTGAGGAAAGTGAGTACTACCTTGCTTTGTGGATCGGTCATGGCCTAACTTCAGGAGTGTTGATCCAAATTTAGATCTGCTCTACTTCTTATGTAGAGAATAACCGAAGACTTCCCTGGGTGTTCATGGGTTCTTGCCATTTTACTTAATACTAAATAAGGGAAATAGAGTATTTCCTTTTCTCCTTTATTATGCTGTAGTTACTGAGGCAGACTGATACTATTTACATTTTTCTTCAGCAGTGGTTGATGGGCCAGGCATGGCTCACACCTGTAATCCCATCACTTTAGGAGACTGAGGCAGGAGGATCACTTGAAGCCAGGTTCAAGACCAGCCTGGGCAACACTGAGGTCTCCATCTCTACAAAAGTGTAAAAATTAGCCAAGGGTAGTGGCACACACCTGTAGTCCCAGCTACTCAGGAGGCTGAGGCAGAGGATTGCTTGGGCCCAGGAGGTTGAGGCTGCAGTGAGTGAGCTGTGATTGTACCACTGCACTCCAGTCTAGGCAACAGAGTGAGACTCTGTCTTAAAAAGAAGTGAAACTTGGGAATTCTTTGACATGTTTTTTTCCTATGGGTGCTAAATGTATAATTAATAATATATATTTTCCCCTACTCTACCTTATCTCCTAAATTCTCAGTACATGATCTTGCTTTGAAAAAATAAGCAGAGAAAATAAAGCCTTCAGGCATGAACTCATAATTTGCCTTTTCTCCACCTATAAAATTTACCTCTAATAATGTATATCTTCATCTGCCTGCCTGTCTCAGAGGAAGAGATAACCTCACTTACTGCTCAAGACCATTTTAACTTTTTCTGAATCTCATCCCCTCCTTCCCCCTGTGTTTTGCTCTATATCTATCTCCATCGCCTAAATATTTCAAACATTCTTTCTTTTTTCTTTTTTTTTTTTTTTAAGACGGGGTTTCACCATGTTGGCCAGGCTGGTCTTGAACTCCCGACCTCAGGTGATCCGCCTGCCTTGGCCTCTAAAGTGCTTGGGTTACAGGCGTGTGCTACCACGCCCAGCCTCAAACATTTTTCTTTTGAATATTTGTTTTCTTCAACTACCACAGTGGCTCTATGTTTTGATCCACAGACCAGCAGCATTGTTGTCACTTGAAAGTTTGTTGGAAATGTAAGTTCTTGAGCTCTATCCCAGACCTACTTAATCGGAAACTTGTTCAGGTGCAACAGTCTGAATTTTACCAAGCCCTCTAGGTGATGCTGATGACAGGAAAGTTTGAAAATCACTGGCCTATAAACATATTGAAGAACCCGCCATCCTTCAAAAAATCCTCCCTGCTTACCTTGGTCATGCTATGGCCTTCTTTTCCCCCTTCTCTGCTAAACATGTTGGAAGAGCATTCCACAGTCTTACTGTCTCTATATCTTCTTATTTTTTTAATATATATATATAGGCTCTTGCTCTGTCACCCATGCCAGACTAGAGCATAGTGGTGCAATCACAGCTCACTGCAACCTCTACCATACAATGTTGTCACCTCAGCCTCCCCGAGCAGCTGGGACCACAGGTGCATGCCACTGTGCCTGTTTTTTTTTTTTTGTTTTTTGTTTTGTTTTGTAGAGATGGGGTCTTGCTATGTTGCTCAGGCTGATCTCAAACTCTTGGCCTCAAAGGATCCTCCCATCTCTGCCTCCCAAAGTGCTGGGATTATTAGGCATGGGCTACCACGCCTGGCCTTCATATCTTCAATATGGTACTAATTGGCTCATGTCCCCACAGTTCCTCTTGCCAAGGTCATCAGTGACCTCATTAGTGCTTAATTAGAATTTTATTCCTGGCCAGGTGCAGTGGCTCATGCCTATAATCCCAACACTTTGGGAGGCCAAAGTGGGAAGATGGCTTGAGATGAACCTGGGCAACAGAGCCAGACCCCATCTCTACAAAAAAAAAAAAAAAGTTCATTTTCAAGCTTCCTCTTAGTTGATCTTCTTATAGCATTTGCATCCTGAACACTCCTAGTTACTCAGTTTGTTTCATTCCTTGGCTTCAAAGACACTGTTCTCTTGGTGTCACTCCTCTCTCTCAGCTTTGTCTGATTCTCTGGCTCTTCTGCCTGCACATCCTATGATTTCATCTCGTAACTCTCTACTCTTGCTAAGCTACATACTCTCCCTGGGTGATGTCATCTACTTCCCTGGCTTTGACACTGTCTGCATGTAGATGCTTCACACTGGCTCCAGCCCAGGTTTCTCTTGGAAGGTCAGCAGGTATTTCCAGCTACTTCAACACATCGTCTGTCACTTGCTCCAATTCATACTATCTCAGTTGCCCAGGCTAGCAGCCTTGATGTAATTCCCTACTGCTCCCCTGCCCACACCACACTGTTGATTCTACTTCTGTCTTATCTCCAGAAGCTGGCCATTGTTTACCTCTGCTTCTCCTGTGTTCACTGAATACACACACTCCATAACATGCTTATACCATTTGAGGTAGGGAATGATGCACCTTTACTAGCTGCTGGGTTACTTCTGGCTTACTTTTTTTTTTTTTTTTTTTCATTTTTTTCCTTTGCATGCTTCTCTATTCTGGGCTGGCCTGCATTTTTGAAGTTGATTACCTAAATGTATAGAGTGGTTAAGCCATAGTCAGTAAGATTATGTTTGTCCTTGGCAATTTTCAACCATCGGCCTAACCTCAAGTTTTCTCTTAATTGAGCTTAGTGCCTAAGCCCTAAGACCCCAGAAGATGTGAATGGGGTATTTCTCTTTAGCCTGTGGCTGAGAGATCACTCCAAATCTAAAACATAAAAGCAGAGCATGGATTTTTATCATTTTTAAATTCCTCACACTTTCTTAGTACAAGTCTATGCTTATAATTATGGGCCCACTATTTGTGAAATTGAATTGATAGGTTTGAGAATCACTGTTGAATGGACGTATCATCTTCTAAAGTGGAGGAACATGAAACAAGCCCAAAGGCATTATCTGGACAGGTAGGACTAATGTCTGACACTTAAGAACTTCCGGGCCTGTTGCAATGGCTCATGTCTGTGATCCCAGCACTTTTGGAGGCCAAGGTGGGAGGCTCACTGGAGCCCAGGAGTTTGTGTCGACATGGTGAAAACCCATCTCTACAAAAAGTACAAAAATTAGCCAGGCGTGTTGGTGTGCACCTGTAGTCTCTGCTACTCAGAAGGCTAAGGTGGGAGGATCGCCTGGGCGGGAGAGGCGGAGGCTGCAGAGAGGTGATCGTGCCACTGCACTCCTGCCTGGGTGACAGAGCGAGACCCTCTCTCAAAAAAAAAACTTTCTAAAATACCCTCTTGGACCTTTGTTTTTGTTTTGTTCTAAGATCCTGTCTACATTTTAAAAAAAAAGACACTAGAGAAAATTCTCTCTAAATATGTTGCATTTACTTGGGGATAAAAGATAAATTATAATCTGTAATGCATTAATGGCAAGCGTCCAGTGTGTTTGCTAATAAAAAGGGGAGCTTTTATTAGCAAAAAAAAAAAAAAAGATTTGCTTAAGGTGCTTAGAAACAGAGTCCATGGGTTCCATAGGTTCAAAGCCAGAGTTGTTTTATCAGTTCATTGATGGAGATGCTGTTACTGGGCAGGTATTCTTTGGAGAATGTCTTGTTTGAATTATTGCAGTCCTAAAGACTGTTTAATGAAAAACTTACCAGAGCAGAAGATGGGTGAAGCACATGAAACAGTTTTTAGTAAGTCTGTGGAAGCACTTGTTATCTCAGACATGCAAGCATAGGTCTTCTTTCCGGCCCTATTTTGTCTGGGTCCAACAAAAGTGACTGTATTCTGGTATCTGCAACTTTTGGAATCCCAAGATAAATCATGTGAAGGTTTTTAGGAACACTCTGCTGTTGTCTTTTGCATCTTTCTATTTATATTGTAATCATTTTCTTATTCTGATACGGAGGGTACAAACATTGCCATGTGCCCATGCCCACTAAAGTAGCTCTGTTGACACTTTATACCTGCCTCAGGATTTCAGTGGAGGCGTCTTCCGGCTCTGAAGCTAGCAAACATACAGAAAGGCTATGTGCATCTGTATTTGTTTTCTAGAGTTGCTGTTACAAAGTACCACAGGTTGAGTGTCCTAAAACAACAGATTTATTGTTGCACATTTCGAGAGGCTGGAAGTCTGAAATGGAGGTGTTGCCATGGCCATGCTGCTCTTACTATCTCTCTCTGAAGACTCCAGGGAAGGGCCTTTTCTTGCCCTTTTCTAGCTTCTGGGGGTTTCTGGCATCTGTGGCATTCCTTAACTCATTGCTGCAGTGTGCCAGTTCCCACCTCCATCTTCCCAAGGCCATCTTCCCTGTGTCGTCTTCTAAGCACACCACCAGTTATATTGGATTTATGGAACAGGGTACACCAGTGTGACCTCATCTTAACTAATCACATCTTCAAAGACCTTGTTTGCAAAACAAGGTCATATTCTGACATTTTGGTGGATATGAATATTGGGGGAACACTTCCACCCAGTATAGTCAATCCTCTAGGCCCCTAAAATTCACATTGATCCCACATGCAAAATACATTCACCTTATCCCAACATCCTCAAAAATCTTATTTCAGCATTAACTGTGAATCCAAAATCTCATCTAAGTATCGTCAACTCTAAATGTTGCAAATCTCATTATCTAAATCATGCACACCAGGTATCAGTGAGACTCTGGGTATGATGTGATACATTCTAGGCCAAAATTCCTCTCCTAACTGTGGACATGTGAAACTAGAAAACAAGTTATCTGCTTCCAAAATACGATGGTGGGTACAATGGTTTGAATGTGTCCCCTCCAAAATTCATGTTGAAACTTAATTGAATTGTTGTGGTATTAAGAGGAGGGGCCCTTAGGAAATGATGAGGCCCCGAGGGCTCTGCCCTCATGAATGGATTGGCACCTCATAAAAGTGTTGAGAAATGTTAACTTTATGAATATTAAGAAATGCTGAGTGTATGGTAAAATATATTGTTTGCTAGGAAGAACGATGGTAAGGAAAACCTAGCCGCCCGCCCCACCCCCACAAACAGGAAACTACTTGGGGCATTCCAAAGTGGCAGGACGATATGTAAGTATCATACACTGGTCAAAACAATTCTTTAAGATATCTGACCCTGCTCCCATGGCTACCTCTTGGAGAATACTTTTTAGCTTGTTTGTAATCAGTGGTAAGTGGGCACCAGCTGCCTACTTGGTATATTTTTGTGTTATGAGAAAATACAGAACACCTGTTTGTTAATAATAATCACCTGTTCAGAGAGAATGAATACATGGATCAGAATCTGCTGGGGGCCTTCAGCCTGCAATGCTGTCAGCTCCTGAGGCTCTCGGTTCAGAAGGCTGCTGGCTCCCCGGATAGACTCACTTTGCTCTTCCATCTGGGGGTCTGCCTTTCAGTTCCTTCCACACCGCCTGGGTGGGGGTCTCTATGACCAAGCTTGCTCACTGTATAAAAGGGCTGGAAGGAACCTGCTTAGGTGGCCTTTTGCCTATCTGCTCTTTTGCTATATGAGGACGTAGCAAGAAGGCCCTCACCAGACTCCTAATAGCGGCACCTTGATCATAGACTTCCAAACCTCCAGAACTGTGAGTAGTAAATTTCTATTACTTGTAAATTACCCAGTGTCAGATGTCTGTGACAGCAGCACAAAGGGACTGAGACCAAGCAAGCATAGGACAAACACTTCACTGTGAAGGGCAGAATTTGCAAGGAATTAAAGGGGTCGTGGTCTCACACAAGTTTGTGACACAAAAGGGAAAACTACATTCGTTTTCAAGGCCTTAACTTTCTGACTCGATCCAGCCTCTGGGCCCAGTGGGTGCAGTTGGCCTTGGCCTCTGGGCCTGCAGCTCAGCCCTCCCTAGCCTCTGCATCCATGGCTCTGGCCTGGGAGTTAGTCATTTTTCCGTCAATTTGTTCTGTCTCTGCCCCTTTCCGTCCAGGCTGGCAGTATTTCTGCTGGTATAAAATTCTCAAAAATCTTGTCGGTTTTCTGTGGATGTCAAGGGGATCCACACCTTTAGACACTAGAGTTCTTTGCAGATCTTTCCTGGATAACCCCAAATCTATTCTTGGCTTCTGCTGACATGGTTGATGGATCCATATGTCACACAACTATTCTCTTTAGCAAATTATTGTCTGGACACACTCTTCAGGGCAGACCTTCTCATCCTTGGCAGTATAGTTAGGCCTAGAATTTTCCAAATCATCAAGTCTTGGTCCCTTTTTGCTTAACGATTCTGAGGCAGGAGGATACGGAATTAGGGTAACCAAGGGCTAAGGCAGAAGCAAAAGAACAGCAGGTGCAGCCATTTCTAGGAAAAGTTGGGCAGCACACAGGCTCCTCGCTCCTGTAATAACGAGACAAGTTTCCACATCTGTGTCTGATTGACTGTGTTCCAAGCCTTCACTTCAGCCTCTGATTGGTCACAGGCCTTAATGGGGTGTGGCCGATTGGAGTCCTCTAAAGGGCACCAAGAGGTGTTGCTGGGTTCTTTTAGCTTAATAAAAACTCCAGTTGAAGAGGTTCTTGAGCCCACTCCCACCCTGTGAATTGTATTTTTGCTTCTTCAATAAATCTGTGCCTTCGCTAGCCCATTCTTTTTTGCTTTGTTTGTGCATTTTGTTCAATTTTTTTGTTAAATACACCAAGAATTTGGACAACTCACAGTTAAGACCTTCCATTCCCTTCTCCATCTAGAGTTGCTAGCTCTAGATCTTTCCACTTGGATTTTAATGTAAGCAGGCTGGTTTCCACCGCTTGGCTTCAAGTCATCTTCCTGCCTTGGCCTCCCAGAGTGCTGGGATTACAGGTATGAGCCACCATGTGTGGCCCTGGCTAATTTTTTTAATTTTTTCATACAGATGGGGGTCTTACTGGGTTGCCCAAACTGGTATCACACTCGTGGCCTCAAGAGACCCTCTGGCCTTAGCCTCCCAAAGCACTGGGATTACAGGCATAAGCCACCACACCTGGCCCCTAACAGATATGTTAGAGTTTTAACTTGGAGTATGTATGAATGTGACTATTTGGAAATAGACAACTTGTAAATATAATCAAGTTAAGATATCATATTGGATTTGGATGGACCCTAAATCCAATAACCGGTGTCCTTATAGCAAGAATGGAGAAAAAGAGCCACACACAGGGGAGAAGGCAAGGATTGGATTGATGCCTCTACAAATTGAGGAACGGCAGGGATTTCCAACAGCCACCAGGATCTTGGAGAGAGGCAGGGAACAGACTGTCCCTTAGAACCCACAGAAGGAACTGATCCTGCCAACTCCCAGATCTCAGACTCCAGCCTCCAGGACTGTGAAATAATACACTTCTGTTGTTTTAAGCTACCCAGTTGGTGGTAATTTGCTACTGCAAACTTCAGAAACAAAGATTTTGGTATTGAAAAGTGGGGGGCTGCCATATTAATATACACAAACATAGAAGTGCCTTTATTAGAATGGGGTGATGGACAGAGGAAGAATTTTGAGGCACATGATAGACTAAGCCTAGATTGCCCTGAAGAGACAATTGGTGGAAATGTGAGAGCCCCATCTCTCCAAAAAAATAAAAATTGGGTGGACGTGATGGCATACACGTGTAGTCCTAGCTACTTGGAAGGGCAAGGCAGGAGGATTACTTGAGCCCAGGAGGCTGCAGCGAATTATGATCACGCCATTGCACTCCAGCCTGGGTGACAGAGCAAGACTAGATTCCAATTGCAACTGTGTCACTAACTACTAGCTTTGTGCCCTTGGACAAACTTCTGGAGAACAAGGATAATGCTACTAATCCAGTGGACTTTTGTGAGGATTAAATGAATTAAACTGTGAAAGAACTGGTCCATATTAAGAACTATATTTACATAGCTATATAACCAGTTTTTTTTTTTTTTTTTTTTTTTTGAGACACAGTCTCCTTTTGTTGCCCAGGCTGTAGTACAGTGTTGCAATCTCAGTTCACTGCAACTTCTACCTCCCAGGTTCAAGTGATTCTCCTCAGCCTCCTGAGTAGCTGGGATTGCGGGTGCTCATCACCATGCCCAGCTAATTTTTACGTTTTTAGTAGAGATGGGTTTTCACTATGTTGGCCGGGCTGGTTTCGAACTCCTGACCTCAAATGATCCACTTACCTCGACTTCCCAAAGGGCTATGATTATAAGCGTGAGCCACCATGCCCAGCCTAATCTGTCACCTTTTACTGTGTGATGCCCTAGTCATCAGCTTTGGCCTCTCACAACTGGTAATCTCTCTGAGGCCAGACCTTTAGTTTTCTGAGTTATTTCTTTAAAAATTCAACTTTTTCAGTTAGAAATACCTATTTCACACACACACACACACACACACACACACACACACACACACACACACACACACACACAGAGCTTAAACACTGACATACAATGTAATGACTTACACACACAGCTTAAACACTGAAATACAGTGTAAGGACTTCCTTTCAATAATTCTTGAAGCAACCCAATATGAAAAATATTTGTGTTTGGCCTCTGGTAGAAGGGAAGGGTGTGACTGTGACATTCCAAGGAAGGACGTAGGCCTTGGTGAGCTGTTGAATAGAGAGGTTCTTGTTGGTGCAGGAATCACAGAGGACTTAAGACAAACCTGGGGTGGCTGGGAAATTAAAGACGGGGTGCTACATTTATCTACAGCTATATTTAAAAATTACCCCAAAATTTAAAGCTATATTTACAGCTATAAAGCTATATATTTTTAAAAAATTATATTTAAAGCTAAATTTACAGCTATATTTAAAAATCACCCCATAAGGCCTGGTGAGGTGGCTTATGCCTATAATTTCTGTGCTTTGGGAGGCCAAGGCCAGAGATCTCCTAAGGCCAGGAGTTTGAGACCAGCCTGAGCAACATAACAAGACCCCTTCTCTACATAAAATAGAAATTAAAAAAAATTAGTGTGGTGGAGTGTGTCTGTAGCCCTAGCTACTTGGGAGGCAGAGATGGGAGGATCCCCTGAGACCAGGAGTTTGAGGCTGCAGTTAGCTATGATCACACCACTGTACTCCAGCCTGGGTGACAGAGTGAGTACCTATCTTAAAAAACAAACAAACAAAAAACTAAAACATGATGGCCTAAAACAATAATAACCATTTATTTTATCTCGTTTCTGTGGATCAGACAGCATGGTGGGGAGTGGCTTGTCTCTGCTCCATGTCTGGAGTATCAGCTGGAGTGGTTGAAGGTTGGGGACTGGAATCACCTGAGGCCTTTTTACTCATATTTGCATTTGGACTGAGGCTGGAATTTGATTGCTTCAAAATATTTTCACGGCCGGATGTGATGGCTCATGCCTGTAATCCCAGCGCTTTGAGAGGCCGAGGCTGGCCGATTGCTTGAGCCCAGCAGTTCGCAACAGCTTAGGCAACATAGGGAGACCCAGTCTTTACAAAAAATAGAAAAATTAACCGGGTGTGGTTGCCCTGAGCCTGTAATCCCAGCACTTTGGGAGGCCGAGGCGGGAGGCTCACTTGAATCCAGGAGTTCAAGACCAGCATGGCCAACATGGTGAAACTTCCTCTCCACAAAAAATACAAAAAGTATCCGGTTGTGGAGGCTTGTGCCTGTAGTCCTAGCTACTTGGGGGGCTAGGGAGGGAGGATCCCTTGAGCCCTGGAGGTCGGATTGTAGTGAGCTGTGATTGCGCCGCTGCACTCCAGCCTGGGTGACACAGTGAGATCCTGTCTCAAAAAAAAAAAAAACTTTTGAGTTTGTGCTGGGTAGGCATAAGGGAAGCATGCTCCGTGAATGGAAAAAGCTCGGATTACACATAAACCAATGGCCTGAGCAGGTTAGACGTGATGGACAAGTGAACCAGCAGCCTGTCACGTGCTGGTTAACGCCGGTGCCAGAGTCTCCAGCCACGTCCTTCACTTGTCAACCTTTCCCCACCCAGGCTGCGGGGTCCCAGCGCCAGGCTCCGCCCCGCCCTTGGTTTCCAGCCAATCACCGCTGACCGTCGCGGCCCGGGGCTGCTATTGGAGGAGGCGGGATGGGCGGTGCCCGCTCCGGGCGGCGTGGGTGAGGAGGCGGCCGCGTCATCTCTGCCAGTGCTGCTGCAGCTCCGCGCTCTGCGACCATGGCTGTGCTGGCGGCACTTCTGCGCGGCGGCAGCCGCAGCCCCCTGCTCCGGAGGCTGGTGCAGGTGAGCGGGGTCTGTCCCCACCGCGCTCGGACCCGGGATGCGAGGAGTTCCCGCCTCGGAAGCGTTCTGCCCGCGGGCCTTGCGGCTCCCGTGGCCCGGGTGCTTGGCGTAGGCCCCAGGACCGTCACGCGACCGGGTCTAGTCCCAAAACGGCCTAAGTGCTCGGATAACGTCCAGGGACTCGCCTATTTTTATAGCACGTTGCTACTTCCAATCATCTTGAGTGTTAACTGGTGTGTCAGACAAGGACCCGTGGGCAGGCGGGACGGCCGGAATTGGCGCTGGCCAGGCCTGAGCGGTGGGGTGCGGGAGCCTCTTTGCAGACCAGAGCTGCTTCCGAGATTTTCTTTAAAACACGTTTGTGTGCTTTATTGTCAGGAGAGATTCCTTTTCTTTTTTAAAAGAATAAATAACCACTGGGGGCATACAAGGGGAGAGGGCACCATGTGACCATGTTTTTTTTTGGAGCAGCCTAAAATTGATCAGGGAAAACAAATGACTACTCAGATAATACAATAAATACATTGTACTTGACATAAGAGCAAAGTTCACATACTGAGGGCGTTCCAAGGGGTGTCTCTCGGACAGTTGTATTTAGGGAACACAGTAAGGGGAGTCTCAGTGAATTTATTCTCCACCTGCGTAAGCAAGGGAGCCCGCATCCCAGATTGTCAGGCAAAGCCTCAGGAATAGGTAGAGACCTTCAGAGTGTGGTTACTGAGCTTGAATTTTCTAGGGTGATTAGGGCAATAAGCTTGGAGATCCAGTTATGTTGTGAGAGTATGGATTTCACCCTGTTTAAGTGGGATTGTTGATATGTTTGTTTTTGTCGCAGTCTCTTGGGTACCAGCCCCAACCCCGTACGTGGGTGTCCTTAGTCTTGGCGGTGAGGAGGGATTGAGAAAAGGAAATAAAAACAAAGACATGAGAGTAGAATTTACAGCATGGGTCCCGGGGACCAACGCAAGCATGGGAATGGCGTTGGCCCAGCTCTGGGCTCCAAACACTTTTATTATGTGCATAATCTCATTGATCTTAAGGGCTTAGAAGGGGAAGGTGAAGGGGTGGGTAAAATGGGGTGTGGGGGGGGGGAGAGAGCACTTGTGATCCTTCTAAGACATGCTAAACTAGTACTCTGAGTTTATCACTGCTTGTTATTAGGGTGCTGCTACATCAGCAGTATAGCAGATGAGGAGACACCGGGTCTGAACACACTCGATGCATCAAGGGGCTTTCATTTCAGAGCAGTGAGAACATAGAGCAATTAAAATCACTCCATATTCGGAGAACCTAGGCAGAGCCTGAGGTGTTCTGTGATCTCTGCCCTGCAAAGCTTTTCTCTTTGCCAGCTCCCATCTGCAAAGACCCTTCCGGATCTTGTGAGCAGAGGTCGCCTCCCTTCTCAGAGATCTTTGCACAAGCCCTCTTGATGAGACCTTCATGCAGTCTCCATGTTAAGAAGACATTCTTTGGACCACAGCAGTGTTCCCCGCTCTGCAGCCATCCCGCGGTGTTCCTGCGCGCTCTGATGGTCTTTACCTTAGGCCTTCTGTTGCTGCTTGATTTCTAATTAACTGCACCAATAATATAGTTTAGTTCAGTGTATAAACTTCATTGTACTCTGTGCTAAGAAAGCTTATATTATTTAGCTAGAATTAACATAGGTCTCCCCCTGGCCATCTTGACCCACAGCTATTAGAGGTCATTCCAGTTCTCGTGTGTGGGCTTAGAGTTAACATTACTTGCACAGTGGTGGCGGCGGTAGGAGTTGTGTAAGAGCTGGTGAAATAACCAGTGTAGGACTTGGCAATTACGGAGTGAAGGTGCGGAGCCAAGGGAAAAGAAAGAGTCTAAAATTGATCCTGGGTGACTGAGATAATAGCAAAGTCAAAGGACGTAGTTTTCCAGGGAAGATAAGTTCTTATTTGAGTAGCCTATTTGTTAGTCTCATGGGATGAGTGGCGAAATCACAAGAATGTAAGTAGGTTATCTTGGGTTTCAATGAGTATTGATTAGGTGAGATAGGTGAACTAGGTACTCTAGATATGTTTTAAAAAATGCAGAATCTTCTTAATTTATGGTTTAATTAAAATCTTATAATCAGGCAGGTCGAGGTGGCTCATGCCAATAATCCCAGCACTTGGGGAGGCCAAGGTGGGTAGATCATTTGATGTCAGGAGTTCGAGACCAACCTGGCCAACATGGTGAAACCCCTCTTCTATTAAAAATAATAAAATTAACTGGGTGTAGAGGTGGCCACCTGTAATCCCAGCTACTCGGCGGCTGATGGAGGAGAATGGCTTGAACCCAGGATGGGAACGTTGCAGTGAGCTGAGATTGTGCCACTGCACGCCAGCCTGGGCAACAGAGCAAGACTCCATCTAAACAAAAAACCAAACAAACGAGATCTTACAAGCACAAATACTCCTATAATCAAACGCAAATACTCCTCTTGAAAAGAATGAGCCAGTGGGCGCGGTGGCACGTGCCTGTAGTTACAGCTACTTGGGAGGCTGAAGTGGGAGGAAGGATCACTTGAGCCCAGGAGTTCTGGGCTGTAGTGCACTATGCCAATCAGGTGTCCGCACTAAGTTCGGCATCAATGTGGTGACCTCCCGGGAGCGAGGGACCACCAGGTTGCCTAAGGAGGGGTGAACCGGCCCAGGTCGGAAATGGAGCAGGTCAAAACTCCCATGCTGATCAGTAGTGGGATCATGCCTGTGAATAGCCACTGCACTCCAGCCTGGGCAACATAGTGAGACCCCATCTCTGGGGGAAAAAAAAAGAATGAGCCTGTACATGGTCTAGTGTATGATAGGTGACAGTCATGTTATTGAACTCTCAGAAGCAGTTGTATTGGATACTTGATTTAAATGGTCATTTACTGAACCATAAACAGGATTTTCAGTTTTCTGGGCTACGTGGCAGAATGAAATTTGACCCCTCACTCATTACATTGGCTCTTTTCCCTTTGCCTACCAGGTCTCTTTTATGGTCAACAAATCTTTGTGGACTTTATTGGGGCTCCTTGCCTTTCTAGCTCTAATCACTTCTCTCTCTGGTCATAGGAGTGGTCTTTACTCATTACCTCCCATTTATCCTGTATCCATTTCTCCTTGACTCTGCAGTAAAATTTCTGTGCCACTCAAGCTGAAAAGTACCAGTGATTTCATTTTTCTGTGGTTTTTCATTGTTTTAAAAAATCCATATTTTAGTTTTTGTAAAGATGGGGTTTGGTTCTGTTGACCAGGCTGGTCTTCCCTGGCTTAGCAAAGTGCGGGGATTACAGGTGTGAGCCACTGTGCTCCGCTGGTGTTTCTTCCTCTTGACCTTTATCCTATATTTGACACTATTGACCACTCCCTCCTTAAAACTCCCGTTTTGTGTTTTGATCCAGTTTATTCAGCTCCTTTTAATACTCAGATTTTTAAAAAATTTTCCTATATTGTGCCAGTCTTGGGCAGATTTGCTCTGATTCATTTCTCTCCCCTTCCCTATTCTGTCTGCATTACTGTAGGCTGAGCAACATCACCTGGCTGCTGGCTGGGTGGAAGATTGGAAGATAGGAGGAAGGAAGAAGCCAGGATAATTTCTCTGTCTGTCTGTCTCTGGCAGTGTCTACATCTCTTGTGGTTCCTGCTTTTGCTGGGTTCCTGACCCCTCGGCTTTGGTAACCTTGCTGCTTCCCTTTGACCTAACAGCCTATGTGCTAGTTCCTTCCTTTTTTCCTGTTGCTAATTTCTTTCTTTTTTTTGAGACCAAGTTTTGTTGCCCAGGTGAGTACAATGGTGAGATCTTGGCTCACTGCAGCCTCTCCCTCCCAGATTCAAGCAATTCTCCTGCCTCAGCCTCCTGAGTAGCTGGGAATACAGGTGTCTGTGCACCACCACACTTAGCTAATTTTTATATTCTTAACCCCGTGTTGGTCAGGCTACTTTCAAACTCCTGACCAGCCCCCAGGTGATCCACTTCAAGTGATCTGCCCACAGCGGCCTCCTCAGGTGCTGGGATTACAGGTGTGAGCCACCACACCCGGCGCCCTTCCCTTTTTCTAATCTTGCCCTAGTACACTCAGTTCTCTGCACTGCAGCCAGAGTGGTCTTTTTATGACATAAAAGCTTTCGGTGGCTTGTCATTGCCCACAGGCCAGAATCCTTGTCACGACCTGTTGGGCCGCACTTACTTCTGTGGCCTCAGCCGCTGCTGTGTTCACCCTACTTTTGTCACAGGACCCTTCTTTCTATACTTGGTATATGTGTCAGGTTTGTTCCTAATTCCTGACGTCCTACTTGTTCCTGATGGCTCAAATGCTCTTTTCCTGGATCTTTCCAAGGGCGATTCTCTAACATTCATTTCTCAGCTCCGTTAACATTTCTGGAAGGCCTTTTCTGGCCTCCCTCGTAAAGTGGGCTCTCAGTTACTCTCTAGTTCATTACCTTACTTGGCTGGTTTCGTAACATATTTACTGTAGCGGAACTTTTGTTTCTCTGAGTTATTAGTAAGTTTCAGACTACTTCAAATATTTGTTTAATGTCTGCTGGCATCACTGGGATAGAAAATAAATCAGTCTCCTCTTGGAATTCAGTCTAGTGGGGAGAAAAGCCACCGGAGGATTACAACATTATATATTCTGGAACAACTAGAATGCCCACGGGTGAGACTGGGTATGGTGGCTCACGCCTGTAATCCCAGCACTTTGGGAGGCTGAGGCGGGCAGATCACCTGAGGTCAGGAGTTTGAGACCAGCCTGGCCAACATGGTGAAACCCTGTCTGTACTAAAAATACAAAAATTAGCTGGGCGTGGTCGTGGGCACCTGTAATCCCAGCTACTTGGGAGGTTGAGACAGGAGAATCACTTGAACTGGGGAGGTGGAGGTTGCAGTGAGTCCAGATTGTGCCACTGCACTCCAGCCTGGGCAACAAATAGCAAAACTCTGCCTTAAAAAAAAAAAACATTGCTCACGGGTGTTGTGGAAGCTGAGATAGGAATGCTGACCTCTGCCTGGTATGGCTGGGCCGGGTCTTGAGTTGGTGCTGCAGCTGAGCCCTCCCTGAAAGATAATTGTGTTATGTAGATAAAACTTAATGGGTTGTGTTCATTCAGCATGTATTTACTACATACTATAAGGTTCAGTGTCCTGACCATACTATAATTTTGTCATTCATTTCTGATATTTAATTCGCACTAGGCACTATGCTAAGTGATAGGGATGTAGCAGTGAACAAGAGACACGTCCTGCCATCAGGAATCCTGCATTATGTTGGAGGGGTGGATAATTAAACGAAGATGTGAACCACATGGAGTGTGAGAGGTGATTTGAAAGAAATAATGATATTCATATAAAAGAGGAAAAAGTAGAGGGCAACTTTAAATAGAGTAGGTTAGAGTACGTTAGGATTCATTCTGGGAATGTGTTATTAGAAAAGACATGAAGAACAAAAATGAGCCAGCCATGGAGAGCTAGGGAGACTTTTTATTTTGTTTTTGATTTTTTTTTTTGGGGTCACACTCTTACCCAGGTTAGATTGCGGTGGCATGATCTTGGCTCACTGCAACCTCTGCCTCCTGGATTCAAGCGATTTTCCCACCTCAACCTCTCAAGTAGCTGGGACTACAGGTGCCCACGACCATGCCTTGCTAATTTTTGTATTTTTAGTAGAGATGGCGTTTCACCATGTTGGCCAGGCTGGTCTTGAACTCCTAACCTCAAGTGATCTGCCTGCCTCAGCCTCCCAAAGTGCTGAGATTACAGACATGAGCCACAGTGCCTGGCCTGAGGAGACTATTACTGGCAGAGGAACATTGCAGAGACCCTGAGGTACTGCGATAGGGTTTAGAACAAAGAGATGACAATGGCTGGCATAGAGCAAGAGTGATGTAAATTTGCAGAGAAAACCAACAGCCAGATCACGCAGGGTGTTGTAGGATGAGGTAAAGAGTTTGGGTATCGTCCCAAAAACAATGAAAGGCCATGAAATAATTTTAAACAGCAGAATGTTGTGATCTGATTTACATTCAAAACTGGATGGACTGTAGAGAGGTATGAGGGGAAGCAGAGAACTAGGCAGAAGGTCATTAATAGGAACAAGAGATGGTGGCTTGGACTAGGTGGCAGCAGTGGAGATGGGGCAGAGCGGACGAATTTAGTTACATTTTGGACACTGGTGACAGTATCTGGGTTTTACAGATTGGAATAAAGGGAAGCATGAAGGGTGATTTTGGCTTGAGCACCTGAGAATACCGGGAACAAACAGGTTTTCTTTTTTTTGAAACCGAGTCTTGCTCTGTCACCTAGGCTGCGGTGCAGTCGCACAATCTTGGCTCGCTGCAACCTCTGCCGCCTCGATTTAAGCAATTACCCTGCCTCAGCCTTGGGAATAGCTGGGACTACAGGCAAGGAACGTGCCCCTATGCCCCGCCAATCTTTTTTTTTTTTTGTATTTTTGGTAGAGATGGGATTTCACCATGTTGGCCAGGCTGGTCTTGAATTCCTGACCTCGTGATCTGCCCGCCTCGGTCTCCCAAAGTGCTGGGGTTACAGGCGTGAGCCTCTGCGCCTGGCCACAAACAGGTTTTCTAGGGTTGGAAATTGCGAGCTATGATTTGGACATTGACCTGTAGCTGTCGGGTTGGCGATTGGTTGTGAGTCCGGTGGTCAATTGACAGGTCAGAGTTGGAGATAAATTTGGAACATCATCAGCACATAAATGCTTTTTAAAGCCATAGGATTGGATATGATCATCTAAGAAGTTAGTGAAGTTAAATTAACAGAGGCCTGGAACAAAGCTCTGGGCCATTCTGCACTTGTTGGAAGGGAAAGAGGAGATAGTAAAGAAGACTGAGGTAAATATGACTAATGAGGTAGGAAGGAGGCCACGTATGTAATGGAAGCCAAGACAAGGAACAGTTTCTGCAGTGGATTACACTTATTACCTCATTCTCATAGCCTGTGGAGGATATTTGAGAAAACCCAAGGTAAATGTGTCTAAGTAACTTGCTTGAGAATAGTCAGCTTGCAGGGCACAATGGCTCACGCCTGTAAACCCAGCACTTGGGAAGGCCAAGGCAGGAGGATCGCTTGAGCCCAGGAGTTTGAGACCAGCCTGGGTAAAATAGTGAGACTCTGTCTCTACCAAACAAAGAAGCAAACAAAGAATACTGAGCTAGTAAGCCAGGCACTTAACTGCTTGGCATGTATCTCAAAGAAAGGTGAGTCCAGTCTTGCTGAGATGTTAAAAGGTTAAGTGAGACCATTATAGTGAGTTGGATTTTGCTACGCAGACATTGTTGATCTTTCCCAGGACCAACAGTGGTAAACTGGCAGAAATAAAATCTGGAACCGAGTGGGTTGAGCCGTAAAGAGGAGGTGAGGACAAGTAAACAGACATTGTATGTACATGGAGAACCCTTCTTGCCAAAGGGAACTCGGGTGAGATGAGGCCATGCCTCATGCCGGTAATCCCAGCACTTTGGGAGGCTGAGGCTGGCAGATCAAGACTGAGGAGAGGAGTTCAAGACCAGCCTGGCCAACATAGTGAAACCCCCTCTCTACTAAAAATACAAAAATTGGCGAGGCGCTGTGGCACGCCTGTAGTCCCAGCTACTCGGGAGGCTGAGGCAGGAGAAGCACTTGAACCCAGGGGGCACAGGTTGCAGTGCATTCTAGCCTGGGTGCGCAGGACTGTGTCTCAAAAAGAAGTGAAAGCTCAGTGGGAATGTGGGTCAAGAGACGTTTGTTTTTACTTTTTTTTTTAGGTGGGGGGAATCTTAGCTGTTTGTATGTTTATGGAGTTAGCCAGAAATAAAAGGGATGAATGTCGTAGGGGAGAGGGAAAGGCAACTGGAGATGGGATCCAGAGCAAAGTGGAGAAAGTCAGGGAAGCTTCCATTAAACTGAAGCAGAAAAGCAAGAGAAGTGGCTTAGTAAACAAGGAACAAACTAGCCAAGTAGAAAGGGACTTTTAAAACTTTATTTTTATTTCAGGAGGTTTGGGGGAACAGGTGGTGTTTGATGATATACGTTCTTTAGTGGTGATACCTGAGATTTTGGCGTACCCATTACCTGAGCAGTGTACACTGTGTCCAGTGTATAGTCTTTTATCCCTCACCCGCCTCCCACCCTTTCTACTGAGTCCTCAAAATTTATTTTTCTTGAGACAGAGTCTTGCTCTGTTGCCCAGGCTGGGGTGCAGTGGCATGATGTCAGCTCACTGCAACCTCCACTTCCTGGGTACAGGTGATTCTCCTGCCTCAGCCTCTTGAGTAGCTGGGACTACATACACATGCCACCAAGCCTAGCTTACTTTAGTATTGTTAGTAGAGATAGGGTTTTACCACGTTGGCCAGGATCGTCTCAATCTCTTGATCTCATGATCCGCCTGCCTTGGCCTCCCAAAGTGCTGGGATTACAGGTGTGAGCCACTGCGCCCGGCCATTGTATCATTCTTATGCCTTTGTGCCCTCATAGTGTAGCTCCCACTTTTTTTTTTTTTTTAATTTTGTTATTAATTTTTTGAGATCAGATTCGCTCATTGCCCAGGCTGGAGTGCAATGGTGCAATCTCGGCTCACTGAAACCTCCGCTTCCTGGGTTCAAGCGATTATCTTGCCTCAACCTCCCTAGTAGCTGGGATTACAGCCACGAGCCACCAAGTCCAGCTAATTTTTTGTATTTTTAGTAGAGACGGGGTTTCTCCATGTTGGTCAGGCTAGTCTCGAACTCCCAACTCACATGATCTGCCTGCCTCAGTCTCCCAAAGTGCTGAGATTACAGGTATGAGCCACCGCGCCTGGCCGTGTAGCTCCCATTTATAAGTGAGAACATAGGCTGTTTGGTTTTCCATTCCTGAGTTACTTCACTTAGAATGAGAGTCTCTAATTCCATCCAGGTTGCAGTGAATGCCATCATTTCATTCCTTGTTATGGCTGAGTGATATTCCATGGTATATACAACTCATTTGCTTTATCCACTCATTGATTGAAGGGCATTTGGGCTGGTTCCATAGTTTTGCAATTTTGAACTGTGCTGCTATGAAAATGTGTGTGCAAGTGTCTTTTTCATATAATGAATTCTTTTTTTTTTTTTTCCAGCCCCCCACTTTTGAGACGGAGTCTTGCTCTGTCGCCCAGGCTGGAATGCAGTGGTGTCATCTCCACTCATTGCAACCTCCGTCTCCTGGGTTCAAGCAATTCTCCTGCCTCAGCCTCCTGAGTAGCTGGGAACACAGGTATGCACCACCACACTCGGCTAATTTGGTACTTTTAAAGTAGAGACAGGGTTTCTCTCCATGCTGGTCAGGCTGGTCTTGAACTCCTAACCTCAAGTGATTGATCTGGTTTGACCTCCCAAAGTGCTGGGATAACAGGCGTGAGCCACCGTGGCTGGACTTCGTATAATGACTTCTTTTCCTCTGGGTAGATACCCAGTCGTGGGATTGCTGGATCAAATGGTAGTTCTACTTTAGTTCTTTAAGGAATCTCCAGAAAGGGGACTTTTGGAAGAGATACAATGGGCAAGCATGAGGACATCCAAGGATCAGAAATAAAGTGCAGCTGGCTGGGTTCAGGGACACGTGCCTGTAGTCGCAGATGCTCTAGAGGCTGAGACAGGAGGATTGCTTGAGTCTATGACTTCTGGTTTATTTATTTTTATATGTAAAACTTTTTAAAAAGGAAACAAAACAAAGTACAACTGACCCTGCCAGAATCCAAACTAGAAAATCACTAACTGAGCAGTCAGTCTTTTGTCTTTTCTGGTGTGCTGTGGTCTATTTCTCCTGTCTCTGACTATACATGTTCCATTCTTTTGCCTCTCAGCATATTCATGGCCTTTCTCTTTGTTCTAACCTCTGCTTTTCGGTGGCATTGGCTGGTCAGCTCCAGCCCCATGTGACTTTTCAATCCCAGTGCCCACTATCATCCAACTGTGACCCAGTCTCTCAGGGTGCTAGCGTATGTGAGTCCATTCCATTCTTGATCCTATCAGCTCTGGCCAGAGGCAGGGGAGTCACCTTCTGAATACTTAGGGTTGCCCTTTCCAGAGCCCTTTGAGAAAGGTGTGTGTTTGGAGAGGCAGTGACCAGCGTGTTTACTACAAGTAGAAACATTTTTTTGGTAGATTTTATTATTTTTAAAATTTATTATTATTTTTAAATGGAGTCTCGCTCTGTCACCCAGGCTGGAGTATAGTGGCGTGATCTTGGCTCACTGCAGCCTCTGCCTCCCAGATTCAAGTGATTCTCCTGCCTCATGACACCCAAGTAGCCAGGATTACAGGCATGGACCACTATACACAGCTAATTTTTGTATTTTTAGTAGAGATGGGGTTTTGCCATGTTGGTCAGGCTGGTCTCAAACTCCTGGCCTCAAGTGATCCACCTGCCTCAGCCTCCCGAAGTGCTGGAATTATAGGCATGAGCTACTGCACCTGGCCCATGTAGGAACTTTTTATTCAAAGCTGGATCACACACAATATACTAGCATCCCCTATGATAAGTAGGTTATATAAGCGGCAGTCCTCATTATGTGATATGTTGAGTGAGGGACACTTGTTTTTATGCAGCTAATACTAGGAAGTGCACCTGCTGAGCAGATGCACTTGGGCCTTGCCTACCTAGGCATACACATAAGTGCTGGCCTGGGTCAGTAGCATACACTGTCACTTGAGTGAAGCTTAGGAGACTGAAAACTAACACAAACCTTCCTTATCTAATGACATAGCTTTAAGAAAGTAGAAATACAGACAGAGGTAGTATATTACTTTTATTTCAAAGTCTGGACCAACAAGTTAATCTGATAGCAGCATGTAACATATCAGTGATCTCTGTTGTGTTAACATGAATCTGACACCAAATGTTTGTAAAACTGCCTGAAGCATTTCAGTGATCATTGTACAGCACCATGGAATTGTTCTCCTGTGAATCTGGGATGGCTTGTTTATTTACATGCTACTCCTATGAGAACACATGGGCACAGGGAGGGGAGCATCACACACTGGGGTCTGTCAGGGGGAAATAGGGGAGGCACAGTGGGGGTGGGGAGTAGGGGAGAGAGAGCATGGGGAGAAATGCCAGATATAGGTGATGGGGAGGAAGGCAGCAAATCACACTGCCACGTGTGTACCTATGCGACAGTCTTGCATGTTCTTCACATCTACCCCAAAACCTAAAATGCAAAAAAAAAAAAAAAAAAAAATGCTACTCCTCTATTTCTTGCCAAATTCTATCTTAGAAATATCTACAGGTAATTTTAACATTTTCCCCAGAAGATTATAATGCTGCTTGAGTATAGAACCATGTTTTATAGATTTCAAATTCCTCATAATGCCTTCTATAAGGTAAGTGATTTCAACAAGTTTACCAAGCAAGTGAAGTATTTTTTTTTCTTTTTTTTAGAAAAAGAGAGAAAAGGAGAAAGAAAGAAACAGCAAAAGAAAGAAAAAGAATGAAAGAAAGAAAGAGGAAGAGAAAGAGGGAGAGAGAATGGGATTCTTGTTTTATTGCCCAGGCTAGAATACAGTCTAAAAATGCGTATTGAAAACCTCTTTTATGCCAATAATTGTGCTTAACAATGGAGACAGGAAGGAATAGGGGATGAAAATAACAAATAAGCAGCCAACCAATATTTTATTTAAACCTGTGAAATGCTATGCAATTGCTGGGGAGTGGTTTACTTCCAATTATGTGGTCACTTTTAAAATAAGTATAATGTGATATTGAGAAAAATGTATGTTTTGTGGATTT
>CAUYQU010001174.1:0-11277 GCA_963574635.1 Cheracebus regulus
CGACCAAGCTCAGGCATGCTCGGGCATGTTCCCTCTCCTTTGCTCACACAGCCTGGTCTTGTCTTAAAGAGCCCAGTATGCAAACAAGGTGCTGCAACCATAGCTTCTTAATAACCAATAGCAGCTAAGCCCTAACAACCAATAGCAGCTAAGCCTTAACAACAAATAGCAGGCAAGTAATTCCAACCAACAACAAGCCAAGTCCCAGGTCAAGGCTTGTAACTTACCCAATAGCAGTCTTGCTCTCCCACAACCAATCGAGCTGTTTCACTCCCTATAAAAACCCCCTGTCTAAAAATAGTCTCACTGTCTAAAAATAGACTCACTGTCTAAAAATAGACTCACTATAAAAACTCCCTGTCTAAAAATAGACTCACTCCCTATAAAACCCCCTGTCTGAGAGGAGTCTGTGCGACTTCTCCGGCCCCTCCTGTCCGAACCGCAGAACCTCACCCGGGAGCCTGAATAAATTCCCTTGCATTGGATTATTTTGGTGCTGGCCTCAGTTTCTTCGTTTTCTCCTCAGAAACAAACCTCACAACCCAAACACCTCCCAGTGACCCCTGCCTCTTAACACTGCCAAATTGGAGATCAATTTTAACATGAGATTTTGCAAGGATGATATGATGGTTTAAATGATGATAGTCTCCATCATTTTAAATTTTCTCCTTCTCTATCACTTTCTTTCTTTTGTTTATACTGAAGACCGAGGCAAAATTTCAAAATCAGCAGTATAAAATAAAGTTTTACTGTAATTATTTCAAAACTAAAAGGAATGGTATTTTTTTACTTAGCCTGTGAATCTGGGATTTAATTTATTTCTTAATTTTGTTGACACTGTCACTTCAAGCAGACCTCACCATCTAGCAGAAGTAACAGACACACAAATCCATAATCTCAGTATGACATCATAATTGCCACAAATATCTATTAGGCATATAAAATCAAAGATCAACTCTGTTTGGATGAGTCTTGAAGAAGGAATGAAAATTTTGCTATTGAGTAAACAGTAACAGTGGTTCAGAGCCTTGCCTGCCTAAAGGAGGGCAAAGACGTTTTTTTAGCATCTTAATAAAAGCAATGCCAGAATGGCCCACAGGAGGGAGATTTTAAAAGTAATGTATGAGGAGCTAAAGGAAATGTGCCATAACCCAGAGGTGGAGCTACTCCTGGTACTGACTGACCATGGGGTATCAGGCTGTTGAACATTCACATGCATAGGTGTTTTTCCTCTCCTGAAATGCATTTTTCCCTTTATTTCCACAATTTGTTTCCAGAAACATATTTCCATAACTAATCCTACTTCATGGGTATATGTTGAGGAATATTGAGTTTACCCTGCCCCCATGGCTCCCTTGTGGAGGATGTTTTTAGAAAAAAGAGGGACATGGGGAGGCTTGGAAATTTCTAGTTGTTGTATAACCTCAAGATCAGCAAGGGCAAGTGTGGGTTTCCTTTGAACCCGTCCCTTCAAACTGTTGAAGGAGTTTAAACAGCCCATCAGTCAGTATGGGCCTGAGTTTTTGTGTAAGGTAGGATTATTAAAGAACGTAGCTATTTCTTACCAGCTGATTCCAATAGATCTGATTTCAGGAAACGGGTTGAGGGATTGGAAGCAGGGCCCGATGCAAACTGGGCCTATCCGGTATGAACCAGTCTCTTATCCCTATACAATGCTTGTTCCCCACCTCAGCTGGGAGTGCAGCAGATTTGTGCAGCTCTCAAAGGGTAAGCATTTTACCAGGAGAGCCCCTGCAAAAAATATCTACAGGAGTTTGTGGCCCTTTACCTTCCCCCCTTCCCTGGAACCGTGGGCTTATTTTTAGGAAAATGTAGTTTTACTACTCAAGGAGATAGAATTCATACAGGAGTTACTGATGTGAACTTTATAGGGGAAATTCAAATTGTAGTGTCTTCTTCTGTTCTTTGGAGTGCTGAGCCTGGGGAACACACAGCAAAGTTTTTAGTTACACAATATAAAAAAATAGGAGAAAATGAAAGTAAAAGAAACAGGACCTGGAGATACAAACAAACTAGACAGACCAGCATATTGGGTAAATCAAATTACTGGTACATGTCCTACATGTGAGATTATAATTCAAGGAAAGCAATTTAAAGGACTGGTAGATACTGAAGGCTTTAGAAAATTTAGTTACTGAACAACACCTGAATAAACAAACCAAGGAAGAATCTGTCAGGCAATTAATCTGGTGGCAAGACCCACTTACAAAGAATTGAAAAAGGCAATGTGATAACCTGGGGAAAAGGATTTGCTTGTATTTCTGCAGGTCCAAATCGGCAACCAGTGTGGGTACCATCCAGCCATTTAAAGCTGTACTATAAATCCAATACCCAAAAAAGACACTTGCAGAGGACCCCCCAGTTGCAGAGGTGGTGAGACTAACATAGAGGGGGAATACTGTTCCCACAAGGGGAACACACCAAACCACCACCGACTTGGGGTCAAATTAAATCAGTGTTCACAGATAGCGGAGGAAAACCTGAAGAAAGCAGGACAGCCTATTATGGTAATCATGATGACGGTTGTCAAGGTTCGAGTGAGTATTTCTGGAGTTGGAATAGTAGAAAAAGTTTCACACATTGGGCATATATTCTTTCCTTCCTTTAATGATCTCCGGTCTTAGTATTTTCAGTAATAATTTTGGAAATAAAGTAACAGTGTTTTGGCCGTCAAAACCTGAATGCAAATAAAGAATGGTCCTCTAAGTTAAGAACATCAATCTGGGAAATTCTGTGTGGTGATAGAGGCTGAGGTGCTGTGCGACAATTCCTGTGAAATTATTACTGGTCTTCAAAGGGGATACTTAGCATTTGATTGCACCAGTCAGTCCTCTTGTAGTAACATGAAATTCAGATGGTGGATAAAGAAATACAATTATTTGAAATTTATATATACTGAGACTATATATACTCCAGACAACACTATTGTCTGGAGAGATGAGGACTAATACAACCATGATCAAAAATAGTATGGCCAGTATTAAGAGCTGAATAAAAGAACTTTGAAAATACCTACGGCCATAAAACCAGTAAGTCTGGAAAGGAAAATATAATAGAAAATCAGGCCCTAATTTTTATTCATTAGAAGCTTACAAGAAATGAAAACTTTTTAGATTCAGAACTGTATTAAAGCCCCCATATCTTTTGGTGGTAGGAGAGTTGTAGGTTAATTTTACTAACTCTATAAAGTAAAATGAGACTGATTATAACCAGGAGAGAATAAAACAGCACCTGGAAAGCCCTTCAGACAGCATGTAAAGAGCAGGGACTCAGAGGGCCCGTGATGCCCCTTTTCAGCAGGTCGTAGTTCCAGAAGAACGACCTTGGCGGTATTTCCCAAAAGATTTATGGGTCCCAACTCCTTAAGGAAGAAATGTAAGGGCAGGTGTTAGTCAGGTTCTGAGGTGCTTGAGGAAGCTGCTGATAGATGGACAGCCCCAAAATTTGGATGAAAACACTTGGAGAATCTATGATTACTGTTATGCTTATGTTATTAATCTGTTCTTTTTATCCTTGTGTAGTTTGCAAGTATGGATCGAGAAACCTCCAAGAAACAGTTCGCCAAGTTAGAGCTCTCCTTGCTTAGCTAGCTTTGTGAAACAAAGAAGGGGGAAGATGTTGAGGAACATTAAGTTTACCCTGCCCCCATGGCTCCTTTGTGGAGGATGCTTTTAGTTTGTAATTAGTGGTAGGCAGGTAACAGCTGCCTACCGGATGTATTTTTGAGTTATGTGTAAATACAGAACACCTGTGTATTAATGAGAATCACCTGTGTAATTGCAAATAAATGCATGGATGAATCTGTGCTAGAGGCCTTCAGTCCTGGAGAGTTGTCAGCCCCTCAGGCTCTCAGGCTGTTGGTCCCAAGGATAGATCCATGCTGTTGTACAATCTGGGTGTCTGCCTCTCAAATACCTTCAGCCCACCTGGGGGTCTCCTGACTGAACTGGTTCTCTGTAGGTATAGTCCCTCCTGGAAATTTTACCAGAACAAAGGTCCCTCTTAATTTATCCACCAGTAACAAAATGTCGTGGAGTGGTCAAGGTAACAGCCCCAATAAATATTTCCCATCTAAAGTCAGTAATATATTTTGCTTTATTGAACATTTATAAAATAGTGATTGATTTACACTAGGTTTATTTGGAGACATGGCAAGATTGGGAGTTTTGGGAATCTAAATATTTCATCCACTTGCTTTTGTAATAGGGCCTAGGGAAGATGACTGAGTAAATTATTCATGATTACTGCAGAAAATAGACTCTCTGGGCTTTTCTCCCTTCACTTCTCTAAAGAATGTCTTCAAGACTCAGACTTTACCAGGACATTAATTCATGGCAATATGATAGACTAGGTTTTTCATTAGAAAAGAAACACAAAATGCTTTCCTGAGGGGAAAATGGCAGGAAAATAATATTTTCAGTAACTGCCTCCAGATCTCACACTGAAGTTAGTGGAAGATTAATCTTGTAGAAAGTACAAAGCCTTTGCATTTTTTTTTCAGGTGTTTGGAGACACATTACACAGGTGAGCATGTACTTGGATTTTAGCAGGTGTTCTTTCAGTTTCTACAAATACCAAACAGGAGCTACTAAATTCCTTTAATCATTCCCACAGTGATTCTTGAAAAACAATTCTGTTAAGTACTCCTTGAGGTCAGGAGCTCTTTCACAGCAGTAGTGACTTTCAGAGGTCACCAAAATGCAGTTCCCTGTAAGTGCTATGCTTCTCCTTGGGAGAAAACTGAGCTTGTCTCTTCTATGTCCTTTTATAGGAATCTGTGAAGACCACACCCACCTCTTTAAGTGGGTGGAGTATTAAGAAGGTTGAGAACAAGATGATTAGGTTTATGTATTTCCTTTACAAAATAATAGAGTGTTAAAAAATATCTCATTATCTAAAATCTACACAATACCATTTGTAACTCATATTCTTACTATGTTTTATGAATTATGAGGATACTAATTGTTATTTTCTGTTTTCTGTGATTCTTCAGTAGTTTTGAAAAAACTTAAATACCTAGTGTTTGCTCCAACAGATATGTATCCATAATGAATATGTAGAGTTCATATTAATACATATATGTACACAGTTGTGTGTATATATGTAATGAGTGTATTAATATTGTTGAATTGAGAGGTCATTAATGAATCATATAAATGATGTGCTTTCATAACATTCAGCTTTAGACATGACTTTAAATTAGTAAGGTAATGATGAGAGATGTAAAATAGTGAAACTGAAAAAAATGAGAACGCTCCCCAAAATATCCTAGTTTAGAAATCAAAACACAATTTTTTGACCAAATAAATATATAAGACATAATTTGATATGTGATGGTGGCTGCCATCTCACTTGAGTATTAATCTTATTCAACTATGAAAAATTCCTTAAAATGGCAACAATGACCTCTGAAGAATTTTGCAATTCTTAGATTTTTATTTCTTTCACTTAAATTCAGCAGTGTTATCAAATAAAGGAAATTAAAGTAAAGAACTTAAAATTGCCAAAACAAAGATTACAGTTTATATGTTAGGGCTCTCCAGACAGAACTATAGGGTGTATATGTATATATGTACAGATACATTCATGAGCCATTTCAGTCAACCAAAAACCACACGTGGTAATCACATAAGATTATAGTGTTAGTATGCTTACTGTACCTTTTGTGTATTTAAATATGTTCACATACAAAATAATTATTCCTTGGGTTACTGTTAGAATTGCCTACAGTATACAGTACAGAACATGCTGTACAGTTTTGTAGCCTAGGAACAAGCAGCTATACTGTATATCATAGGTGTGTAGTAGGTATATGTAAGTATATTCTATCATGTTAAAACAATAATAAAACTGCCTGGCTAGACTCTGTGACTCATGCCTGTAGTCCCAGTATGGGTGGATCACTTGAGGCCAGGCAGTCAAGTCTAGCCTGGCCATCTCGGCAAAACTGTCTCTACTAAAAAAAAAATACAAAAATTACCCTGGCATAGTGGTGTGTTCCTGTAATCCCAGCTACTAGGGAGACTAAGGCAGGGAATCTCTTTGACCCAGGAGGTGGAGGTTGCAGTGAGCCAAGATTGTACCACTGCATTCCAGCTGGGCTACAGAAGGAGACTCTGTCTCAATAAATAAAACCGCCTTACACATTTCTCAGACCATATATCTGTTCTCAAGTTACACATGATTCTACAGGAGAAGGAATTCATCAGGAAAATTTGTTTTCTTGATTATGGAGTCTCAGTTGTTCCAATATAGACTGTCTTTAAACTGGAGTCCTAAGGATACCTGTATCCTGACTGACATCAAGGCTGAAAGCCTCAGAACCAGCTTCAGGAGAAAGACAGAGGAAATTCCCTTTTCTCTGCCTTTTTCCTTTTATCTGAGCTATGAGCTGATTGGTTGGTGCCCACCCACGTTGAGGGATGATGGTCCCACTCAGCTCACCAACTCACATATCTCTCTCCTCTGGAAACACCTTCACAGACTCACCCAAAGCAATCCAGTTCTCTAGATACTGGTTAATGGAGTCATACTGATATCTAAAATTCACCATCACACCATAGAAATATGATTACATCTATTTGACTTTAACAAAAAACTCCTGTATGTTAGTCCAGAGTTTGAGTATCCCTAGGAGAATTTAACCCACAAGAAAATAAAAAGACCCAATATTTTTAATTATTCTTTTTTCTCTTCTACTAAACCTAGGTTGGTTTAATTGCTGTCTTTTTCTTTATTTGGTTGATTGGTTGGTTTCTTATTGTGTTTTCATTTTGTTTTTTTTATTTTTATATTAAGTCCTGAGGTAAATCTGTAGTATATGCAGGATTGCTACATATGTAAACAGGTGCCATGGTGGTTTTGTATCTCTGCCTAAGAATAAGTCATAGAACCCTCTGGCTATCTTCTCGTATTTCTTTGGCCAAAGTAGTTTTTTTTTTTTTCCCCTCCCACTCTCTGATAGTCATTCAGTCATTATTTGAAAAAAGAATAGGAACAACTACTATTTATTCTAGACTACTTAGAACCAAAACCCAATTTCTAGGTTCACATTCAGAAAATGGATAATTTGATACATTTGTATTATGTTACAGACAGAAACTAGCAGTAGACGGGACTGTGTCTCGTCTAGTCAGTAACATCTGCTATTAAGCCTACAGACTCTGTGTGTGGAAATTTTATGTTACAGAAGAAATAGTCTGTTGTACTTTAATCAACACTGTCAAGAAAATAAAGCTATCACATATCTCCACATGTTCAGAAGTTTTTCATCAACCCAAGCCCCAAAATGACATGTTGCTCTTTCTTCTTCAGAAACATGGATTCTGGATTCTTGCAAGCCTTCCAGAGGATAGTCACCTGCCCCATCTGCATGAACTACTTCGTAGACCCAGTCACCCTAGACTGTGGTCACACCTTTTGCAGGTCCTGTTTCTACCTCAACTGGCAAGACATGCAAGTTCTTGCTCAGTGCTCTAAGTACAGAAAGACAACACAGCAGAGAAACCTCAAAACTAACACTAATTTGAAGAATCTAGCTTCCCTTGCCAGAAAAGCCAGTCTCCAGCAATGCCTGAGATCTAAGGAGCAAATGTGTGAGATTCACAGGCAGACGAAGAAGATGCTCTGTGAAGTGGACAAGAGCCTGCTCTGTTTGCTGTGCTCCAACTCTCAGGAGCACTGGGATCACAGACACTGTTCCATCGAACGGGCTGCTGAGGAGCACCGGGTAGGTGATGCTCTGAAGATCTGTTTCTATAAAGCACACATAAAATTCCTGTGAGGCTGTTTTCTTGGAGATTGGATAAAGCCAACTCTGAGTCTCTCTAAGCATCCCTGTTTTGGTCTCTTAGCTGGAAACTTCTGAGATTTGACCCAAAAAAAGGGGAAAACAGAGGAAATGCCATTTACTAGGGGCTTATTTGTCTCTTATTCTGGATCCCCTCCCTATGTCACCGTCTGCATGTTACTTTATTGGTTTTACTGATGCTTCAATTTATGGCTTTTTTTTACAGGAGAAGCTTTTAAAGAAAATGCAGTCTTTATGGGGAAAAGCTTGTGAAAATCACAGAAACCTGAACATGGAAACCACCAGAGCCAGATGCTGGAAGGTTAGTACCATATAAACTCTACTTTCTCTAGGAACTTACGGTGGGCAAATGGGTGACTCTTAAAATAGGAACTTGATATCAAACAGTAATGTTTCCGGGATTCAATTTAAAAAAAGGAGACAACATTAAGAAAAAAATGGCCTCATTTCTTATATAGAATAATATGGCTGTTTGGTAGAATTTCTAACAAAACCACTGATGTTACCCAAAGCATGCTGGTTTGTTTCCATACAAACCTATAGCTATACACCAACAGATACAAGAAACTGGGCCATCTCACAGCATTCTTTATGTGCTGGTGGGATAAATACTGCTCACAGTAGTTATTTGGCAGCCATGGAAAGCTCAAGTGAACCGTCTGAGTGTCAGCCAGCATTAATCTGAATGTTGATATGCAAGTAGTATTTGGGAATATATGAAAAATTTGATGCAGAAAAAGTGACAGAGCAAATCTAGGAAAACCATGGAATTAAGAATCTTAACTATTTCATATTGAATAATACATATGATGAGAAAAGTGGTAAGAAATACGGATTTGTGTCTTGAGGGAGACATATAAACATGCCAGAATATTGGCAACTAGTATCTAAATATAAGGAGACTTCCAAAATAATACAAATGATTTTCTCTTTATGGATGTATAATTTGAGGGAATGATAGGTAATATTAGTTTGTTGAAAAGTATTTCATGGACCTAGTCTATATCGATTATTAAATTAGAAAATTTACTGATAAAGAAGAAATGAAGCACCTCTGTCCTCATAAATCGTACAATCCAAATGAGAAAGGCAAATGGTCAACATGCAAATATGTGCAGTACGTGATGTGTTAGAGTGTGGTAGGTTCTTTGTTGAAGAATAGTCAAGCAGGGAAGTAGGAAAGAACAATAGTGGCCAGAAACTGGAGATGAGTGTCTGAGTTTAGAGTGGTCAGAAAAAAAGCCTCACTGAAAAATTCAAATTGAAATGAGGTTTTGAAGAGGAAGGTGAACACCAATGTTTCTATGGATATATATGCAAAACATGAGTGTATAAATATATGCATTATATACATGCGTATATAAAAAACAGCATAGAGAACAAATTTTGAATTTGTGTATATTTGCAGGCCTGAGGGACCTCAAGGAAGTCTATGTTTCAGATTGAGATGAGTTAGAAAAAGAATGGAAGGAAATAAATTCAGAGAGACAAAGAGGGCCAGATCATAAACGTAGCCTTATTAGGATAGGTTTTGCTGGATGAAATGTATTTAGCTGGGCATGCTAGTCTAAGGTCATTTCACATATAATGAGTTTAAACAACTTGTTGCATATCTCAGAAATAGAAATCTCTATTTCTTTCCTAGTAAACATAGCCTGCAACTCTTAAGCATGAACTGTTCTTACTTTTCCATAAATATGGGTTGGAATAGAGAAATCCAAATTTTGGGTTTTTTTTAATTTCCGACTGTCTTAGGAAACACATTATCTTGAATAAATTTAATGTAATCTGTCAGATATATCTATGTTGATCTTTATGTAGAAAGAAAGGAAATGAACAAAATTTGTGCTTTCTGAGAACTGGCAAGACTGAGATTTCAACTACTGGATGTTCGAGAGACAAACGGAATCAGTGAGATTTAATAAGAGATGGTTAAACACATTTCTGTTTTGAATAACCTATTGTCACTGCAGGATTATGTGAGTTTAAGACTAGAAGCAATCTGAGCTGCGTATCAGAAGATGCCTATATTTCTCCATGAAGAAGCACAACATAATTTGGAGATACTGAAAAAGAAGGGCAAAGATATTTTTTGTCAACTTACTGAAAGTAAAACCAAAATGGTTCACAAGAGGGAGATGTTAAGAGGAATGTATGAGGAGCTGAAGGAAATGTGCCATAAACCAGATATGGAGCTACTTCAGGTACAAACTCACAATGTGGTTTCAGGTTTTTGAATATTCACATGCATAGGTATTTTTCTCATGGCTGAAATACATCTCCCTACCTTTATTTCCATGATTTGTTGGCAAAAACACATTCCCATGCCTAATGCTACTTTGTTGGGAGAGTATAGCCCCGCCAAGGCATTCTATCAGACCAAAGGTCCCTCCTGCTTTATCCACTAGCCACAAAATGTGGAATGGTCAAGGTAACAGCCCCAGTAAATATTCCCCATCTAAGTCAATAATATATTTTGAATTGTTGAACATGTATAAAATAGTGAAATAGTGATTTGTTTACCTTTAGGTTACTTTGGGGACACGGCAAGATCAGGAGTTTCGGGAATCTAGGCTTGCATTAATATTATTTTTGGGTCCATTCATTTTGCTGATAGGTTCTGGGAAAGGTGACAGAGGAGAGGTTCTTCCTGGTTACCACAGAGCACAGACTCTCTGGGCCTCTTCTCCCTTCACTTGTTTAGGGAAGGTCTTCAAGACTCAGACTTTCCCGGGACGTTAATTCATGACAGTACAACTGACTGGATTTTTCGTTAGAGAATAAACAGAAAATGCTTTCCAGCAGGGAGGATGGTAGAGAAATAACATTTTTAGAAACTAACTTCAAATCTCACAATGAACTTAGTAAAAGATGTGCCTTGTGAAATGCACTAAATCATTCTTTTTTTTTTTTTTTTTTTTACAGGGTTTTGGAGATATATTACACAGGTGAGTGTGTACCTAGATTTTAGCATATGTTCTTTCAGTTTCCACAAACATCAAAGCCGACTCTACTAAAGTCATGGCACAAATGATTAAGATACTGATACTAATTTTTCTGGATCTACTTTCGTTCCCACACACAAAAAAAGACAAATCACAAAATAAATAAATACATAAAAGAAGAGTGAAATTAAGCAAGCATGTTTATTCCTGATTTCTTTTTTTTTTTTTAGAAAAAGAGAGAAAAGGAGAAAGAAAGAAAGAAACAGCAAAAGAAAGAAAAAAGAATGAAAGAGAGAAAGAAAGAGGAAGAGGAAGAGGGAGAGAGAATGGGATTCTTGTTTTATTGCTCAGGCTAGAAGGCAGTCTAAAAATGGATATTAAAAACCTCTTTTATGCCAATAATTGTGCTTAACAATGGAGACAGGAAGGAATAGGGGATGAAAATAACAAATAAGCAGCCAACCAATATTTTATTTAAACCTGTGAAATGCTATGCAATTG
>CAUYQU010001176.1:0-12883 GCA_963574635.1 Cheracebus regulus
GGCGCTTCCAATTGCTGTTCTCCTTGTGGGGATGGGACCGGCCGAGCCCGACTAAAAGGGCAACCAGTCCCGTACACGCCGCACTGAGAAGCGCCGCGACGGCCAAAAGAATTGCGCTGGCGACCCGTGTTGCTCCTTCTCCAGGAATCTCCCAGTCTGTGGGCTACAAAAATTCGTCGGAAAGTGCGGCGTCCACTCGTTCTCTGCGCTTTCACTGGGAGCTACATTCCTGAGCTGTTGCTAATCGGCCATCTTGGATCTCTCCTCCAAAAATTTTTTTTTAAATGTGTATTATCGGTGCCCGGCCAATAACACACATTTGTAAATGACTGATCAAGAAACAAAGAGAAAAAACAGGTCAGGAGCAGTGGTTCATGCCTGTAATCCCAGCACTCTGGGAGGTTGACGTGGGAGATCACTTAAGATCAGGAGTTCAAGGCCAGCTTGGCGAACATGATGAAACCCTGTCTCTACTAAAAATACAAAAATTAGTCAGTTATGGTGGCGCGTGTCTGTAATCACAGCTACTTGGGAGGCTGAGGCAGGAGAATCACTTGAATCTAGGAGGCAGAGTTGCAGTGAGCCAAAATTGAGCCGCTGCACTCCAGCCTGGGCAACAGAGCAAGGCTCTGTTTCAAAAAAAACAGATAAATAAAAATAAAAATAACAAAGAGTAAAAAACACAAATTACAAATATCAAGAATAGAGAGGATATATATTCCCATAGATTTTAAAGACATTTAAAGTATAATAAGGTCATATTATATCTTCATGTCAATAAATTTAACAAGTTAGATTAACTAAACAAATTCTTTTAAAAAAATACAATTTACTCTTTCCTCCCTGGCTGTCTGAGGATAGGCCGCCATCATGAACGAAACAGTAACTATCCACACTAGAAAGTTCATGACCAACCGACTACTTCGGAGGAAACAAATGGTCATTGATGTCCTTCATCCCTGGAAGGCAACAGTGCCTAAGACAGAAATTCAGGAAAAACTAGCCAAAATGTACAAGACCACACTGGATGTCATCTTCTAATTTGGATTCAGAACTCATTTTGGTGGTGGCAAGACAACGGGCTTTGGCATGATTGATGATTCCCTGGATTATGCAAAGAAAAATGAACCCAACACAGGCTTGCAAGACGTGGCCTCTGTGAGAAGAAAAAGACCTCAAGAAATTAACAAAAGGAACACAGAAACAGAATGAAGGAAGTCAGGGGGACTGCAAAGGCCAATGCTGGCATTGGCAAAAAGTGAGCTGGAGATTGGATCACAGCCACACGTACACAAAATAAATATTTGAATAGCTCTGTTACCACTTAAAAAAAAAAAAGGGATTGATTAATACAAACCTACCCACAAAGAAAACTTCGTGCTCAGGTGACTTCAATAGCATACTATATTAAACTTTAAGAAATAAATAAACTTCTCCTTCAAAAAATAGAAAATTTAAGTACACTCTCCCAGTTTGGTTTAGGAGGCCATTATGACTCTGAATACCAAACCTGACAAAAAAAATTGCAAGAAAAGAAAATTACAGACACTCCACCTTCAAGATTATAGACACAAAATTCTTTAACAAAATATCTATAAAAATATAAAAGAAAGAAAGAATCATGACAAAGTTCAGTTTATCCCAGAAATGTACAATGTAGGTTTAACGTTATAAAAGCAATCAATGTAGTTTGCCATATTAACATAATGAAAAAGAAAAAAGATTTAGATCATGTGATCTGAAGCAGAAAGAAGTATGAAAAAAAAAATTCAACATCCATTCAGAATAAATAAGGTCTGCAAAAGAACAGAAGGAAACTTTCTCAATCTGATTATGGCTTCTACATAAAACCTACAACTAACCTAACACACTTAAGGTGAAATATTGAATGTTATCTCAATGGGATTAAGAACAAGGCAAGGATGTCTGATTTCAGTAACTCTGTGCAACACTGTACTAAAATCCTAGAGAAAAGCAAATAAATAAAAGATGAAAAGAAAGAGGGGGAATTTACCAGTGAAGCCATCTAGACCCAAAGTTTTCATTGTGGGAAAACTCTAACTATAAATTCAGTTTCTTCAGGGGATGGAGAATATACAGGCTATCTATGTTTCCTTGAGTGACTTTGATAGTTAGTGTCTGTCAATGAATTTGTTCTTTTCATCTAAGTGAGGGGTCAGCACACTTTTTCTGTAAAAAGCCACACAGTAAATATTTCAGGCTTTTCTGGCAATGTGGTCTCCCTTAACTACTCACTTCTGCCACTATAGTACAAAAACAGCTGTAGATAAAATGTAAATAGTTGTGTCTTCTGTGTTTCAATAAAACTTTATTCACAAAAGAGATGACAAGCCAGATTTGGCACAGAAGCCAGACTTTACCAACCGCTTATTATCGGTTTTTGTTTGTTTTTTGAAACAAGTTCTTCCTCTGTCACCCAGACTGGTGGGCAGTGGCACAGTCACGGCTCACTGCAGCCTTGACCTCCCAGGCTCAGGCAATCCTCCCACCTCAGCCTCCGGAGTATCAGACCACAGGCATGCACCACCATACCTGGCTAACTTTGTTATTTTTTGTAGAGATGGGGTTTCACCATGTTGCCCAGTCTGGTCTCAAACTCCTGGGCTCAAGCAATCCACTCACCTTATCCTCCCAAAGTGATTACAGGCATGAGCCCCACTGTTCCCGGCCCTTATTATCCTTTTCATGGCTTAGAATCTATAGTGATTTTACCTCTATGAGTCCTGATAAATAGAAATGTGTGCCTTTCTTCTAATCAGTTTGTCAACATTTTATCAATTTTATTGATCACTTCAAAAAACTAGATTATGGCTTCATTTTCTCTGTTTTCTATTTTCTATTCCACAGATGTCTTGTGCCTCTTATTATATTCTTCCTTTTGCCTACTTTAAGTGCAATTTGCTCCTCTTCTTCTCATTCCTCAATGTGAAAGCTTAGATCATTGATTTGAGACTTTGTTTATTTTCCTAGAATAAGCAAGCTCAACCAGAATTTCCACACTTTCAACTGCTACCATAGGCAGCCCACTGCCAAGGAGAAGCCAGCGACTTCAGAGGTGGAACACCTTCAAATCCATGACACTGGGTTCTTTCTCCACACCTCCTCTTCTTTGCCATCTCCTACACCTTGCTCCCTCAAATAACCAAATTACCTCAAAACATTGAGTAGGTCAAATGAAAGGAGACCTTAGGGAATCTCCTTTGAGCTTAGGGAATCTGAATTTTTTATAATGTGCTACAAGCAGTATTATATTTTGTCCCAAAAGGATATATGACCTTTATTATACTGGACAATAAACAAATCTGCCCTTGGCCCCAGAAGGAGACACTATTTCTGTATTCTAAGGCTGTTAATTATTCAAATATCCTTGAAAAGACAGCATGGAACAAAAGGTCAGTTAGTGTCTCTGCTCACAAGACATGTAAAAATGTAAGTGATCCATGGAGAACTGTTTCCCACCATATTAAAGCTTTATCAGGGCTTTATATAAATTTAGGACTAATTTGAACCTGCTAGTGAGTCAAAAGTCTTCTCAGAACTTTACTGAAAACCCCATATATTGAGAACATCTTTCCACTCTGGTGGGTGAAAACACTGACTATTCTGAGCCCTGTGTGAGATCTAGGAGTTGTTCTGCCTACTCCTTTGAAGTGGTTCGGCTCAGAACTCAACCAAAGGCTTGAGAGGATTCCTCTGTAGTTACCTAGAGCTCACTCTGAGAAGCTCTCTTCTCTCTGGTACTCTGACCCACAAATCTTAGCTGCCTTAGTCTTCTCACACTCCACACTCTCCCCCTCTGAAGCTCAGTGAAACTGCCAGGCTCTGTTTGGGTCCTCTTCCTGCACTGCACCTTAGATAGTCTCTCCGGGCATTAAGCAGAGGAAATTGTGGTTCTCACCTAACTCCGCTCCTCTCAGGAATCACTCTGTCTTGTGTTATCTGTTGTCCAATATCAGAAAGCCATTGTTCCATATATTTTCCCTGGTTTGCCAGTTTTTTAAGATGAAAGAATAAATTCAGTCCCAGTTATACCATCATGAACAGAAGCAGAAGTCTGAAAATAGATATTAACTAGCGGAGAAATTTATTGTCTCTATATAAAATCCTAACAAATCTAAAAAGCAACTGCCAAAATAAGTAGCAAGGTAACAGAATACAGTTACAAATACAAAAACCAAATGTGTTTCTATACACTACCAGCAAACATTCATGAAATATTTTTCACAACTTCATTTACAAAACCATCAAAAAATAAAGTACTTGGAGGGGAGGGCGGGGCCTTGTGGCCCTGTAGCCTCTTAGGCTCAGTCCCCTCTCAATAAAAAAAAAATTTAATAAATAAAAAATAAATAAAGTACTTTGGGACAAATGTAATAAAAGACAGGTAAGTCCTCTACACTGAAAACTGTAAAACATTGCTGAAAAAAATTAAGACCTACCTATATAGAGTTGTACCCTATTTGTCACAGCCCAAGGGGTTCTTCTTGCCTGCTGCCCTGAAAAAAAACAATGAGAATAGCAGATGTTGCAGCAAAGAGTTTAATAATTGCAGGGCCAGCCAAGTGAGGAGAAGGAGAGACACTTTTCAAACCCATCCCCTCCCTAAGAATTCAGAGGCTAGGGTTTTTAAACTACTATTTTGGCAGGCAGGGGGCTAGAGAAGTGAAACAACTGACTGGCTGGGAATGAAATCACAGGGGTGTCTAAAACTGTATTCACGCAGCCAAGTCATTTCCTGGGACGGGTCTCAGGACCAGGTGGCGTCTCTTGGTCTGCTGAAATGCTAAATCTGAAAAATGTCTCAAAGATCAGCTCTTTAGGTTTTACAATAGTAATATTGCCTATAGGAGTAGTTGGAGAAGCTCTGAATCTTGCCACCCCGATACATGACTCTGGGGCAGTAAGCAACTTATATAACAAAAACAAGCTAAGCAATGGCAGATCATTGTTTAACTATGGCTATTCTTTAGCAAAGTTCAAGCCCCTACCATAATTTTAACTTTGTCTTATGAATGTGGCTTCAATCTCTGAACAGAAGTGGGGTGAGTTTTCCTTGTCTCAAAGTTTAACTGTAAACTAAATTCCTCATAGTTACCTTGGCCCCCACATTAGAATGAACAACAAAAAAAACCCCACAATTTAACCTGTGAGGTTAGAAGCAAGATGGATTCAACCATATTAGACTTCTCTCATTACTTATAGTTCTGCAAACGTGGTTTCATATTCATTAATTGTAAGACTCAACATTAAGATGTCAACTTTCCCCAAATTTATATACAGATTCATATCAACCCCAATTGTAACCCCAGCAGGATTTTTTTTTTTTTTTTGATACAGGGTATCTCTTTGTTGCCCAGGCTGGAGTGCAGTGGTGCAACCACAGCTCTCTGCAGCCTTGACCTCCTGGACTCAAGTGATCCTCCTACTTTAGCCTGCCAAGTAACTGGGACCACAGGCACATGCCACCATGTTCAGCTAATTTTTAGGTTTTTTTGTAGAGACAGAGTCTCGCCATGTTGCCCAAGCTGGTCTTGAATTCCTAAGCCCAAGTGATCCTCCCATCTCAGCCTCCCAAAGCACTGGGATTACAAGTGTGAGCCACCGTGCCTTCCCCCAGCAGGATTTTCTAACAGAAATTGACAAGTTGCCTCTAAAGTATATATGAAAATGCAAAGGACCTAGAATAGCCAAAACAATCTTGAAAAGACAAGAAAGACTTATAGTACCTTTCTTCAAGACTTAATATAAAACTAGAAGAATCAAGATAGTGTGTTATTAGCATAATAAAGATATCAATTAAACAGAATTAAGTCCAGAAATAGAACTACATTTATACAATCAATGTATACAATCAAAGCTCTGAAGTAATTAAGGGAGGAAAAAATAGTCAACAAATGTTATAAGTTATTATATATCCATATGGGGAAAAAAACCCTCTCAGCCCTACCTCAAACATACACAAAAATTAATTCAAAATAGATCACAGGCCAGGCACACTGGCTCATGCTTGTAATCCCAACACTTTGGGAGGCCAAGTTGGGAGGATCACTTGAGGCCAGGAGTTTGAGACCAGCCTGGGCACTATAGCAAGACTCTGTCTCTAAAAAAATTTTAAAATAAATTACAGACATAAACATAAAACTATAAGGATTGTTAAAAGAAAACATAGATAGAACCCAAATGCCTACCAAAACAAGAATGAGTAAGATGAGAAATACAATAGTTCCTCACCCTTATCTGCAGTTTTGCACTTTTTTTTTTTTTGAGACGGAGTCTCGTTCTGTCACCAAGCTGGATGGAATACCGTGGTGTGATCTCCGCTCACTGCAACCTCCACCTCCCAATTCAAGCAGTTCTCCTACCTCAGTTTAATGAGTAGCTGGGACTACAGGTGCATGCCACCATGCCCAGCTAATTTCTGTATTTTTAGTAGAGATGAGGTTTCACCACGTCGGACAAAATGGTCTCAAGCTCTTGGCCTTGTGATCAACCCTCCTCAGCCTGCTGGATTACAGGTGTGAGCCACCGTGCCTGGCCTGCAGTTTTGCTTTCTACAACTTCAGTTACCAGTGGTCAGCCAAGGTCTAAAAATACCAGATGAAAAATTCCAGAAATAAAATTACTCATAAGTTTTAAATTGCATGCTGTTCTGAGTACTGTGATAAAATTGTGCACTGTCCTGCTCCATCTCCCCTGGGACACGCTTCACCCCTTCATCTAGTGGAGCCACGCTGTGGATACTCCCTGCCCATTATCATCCCTCTCAATTATCAGACCGATTGCCACAGTATTGCAGAGCAAGTAACTCTTATTTTACTTAATAATGGTCACAAAGCACAAGAGTAGTAATGCTGGTTATGCAGATATGCCAAAGAGAAGTGTCAAATGCTTCCTTTAAATAAAAAGGTGAAGGTTCTTGACTTACTAAAAAAAAAAAACCACAAAAAAACCAACTGTATTCTGAGGTTGCTAACATCTATGGTAAGAATAAATCCTCTATCTGTTAAATTGTGAAGACGGGAAAAGAAATGTGTGCTAGTTTTGCTGTCACAACTCAAACTGCAAAAGTTACTGCCATGGGCTATGGTAAGTGCTTAGCTAAGTTGGAAAAGGCATTAAATTTGTGGGTGGAAGATATAAACAGAAATATATTCTCATTGAAGGCAACTGGGTTAGATGCTGTCCATGCCAAGGGCCTTGAGACACGTCCCCTGAGAAGGGAGGGCTACTGTACTCATAAAATGTAATACTACCCCACCAAAACACAAAACAAAACCTACTACTGATACATACAATTTCACAGATATTACACTGAAGTAAGTCAAACAAACATATGGAAAATGAACATGGTATTGACATAAGATTTTTTTATGTCGTTCCACAGCTAGAGACCTCCACAGCTGAGGCAGGGGGCAGGGAGAGACCCTGTTCAAAATTCACTCGTGACTACTGGGCTGGCTCCACCCACTGGGCTTGGCAGGCTGTGCTTGGCTCGCTTGGCTCACACTACTGGCCCAGATCTCACACCTGCCAAGGGCAAGTCAGGCATGCTAGCTGCTACAGCAGGGCAGGCACCTCCAGGCACCAGCTTCATGTGAAGCTGTAGCTGGATCAGGTATACTGCAAGCAGTTTCTGCTTTGGGCTCTGGTGAATGGACAAACGGAATGCAGTGGTGCCCAAAAACACCCAGAGACACCAGCAACCATGGAACCTCAAAGGCTAGGTGTGGTGGTTCATGCCTGTAATCCCTATACTTTTGGAGGCTGAGGCGGGCAGACCACTTGAGATCAGGAGTTTGAGACCAGGCTGGCCAACATGGCAAAATCCTGTCTCTACTAAAGTACAAAAAATTACCCGGGCCTGGTGGCAGGTGCCTGTAATCTTAGCTACTCGGGAAGCTGAGCAGGAGAATCACTTGAACCCGGGAGGCAGAGGTTGCAGTGGGCCACAATCGCACCACTGTACTCTAGCCTGGGTGGCAGAGCAAGACTCTGTGTGAAAAAAAAAAAAGCGTGTGTGGTGGGGGTGTTACAGCTCTGGCTTAGGGAATCCCAAGGTGTACACCCCAGAAGAATCTCAGCTCATTTCTGTTACGGTTCATTCATTCCTACCATCCACAAGCTTCGGCAAACGGGAGCATGTCCCAACTTGTTCAGTCCTGCCAGTCTGCAACTCCTGGGCTGGCCTGGCCCCACCATCACTTCCTGTAATGTGGGGTAGCCACGTGGTGCCAGGAGAGGGCAGAATGGCTACAGCATTACAGCTTCTTTTGCACCTGCTGTTCGGCAGGTCCCGGGCTCTTGTCCCACATCCAAGAAGAATGAGGTTACACTGACAACTGCAGAGTGACCAAGGTGGAGAGAACGTTCATTGAGCGACAGAACAGCTCGCAGGGAAGAGGGGACCCAAAGGTGAGTAGTCCCACTGTGTGGCTGAGTTGGGGTGTGTGTGTGTGTAGGAGGGTTATGGGCTCAGAATGGGGGAGTGCATGCTGATTGGTCCATAGGTGGCCTGGAAAAAGCACCATTTGATTGGCTAAAAGGCATTGAGGAAATTTTCACTTGGATCTTGGATTCTACCCAGAACTGGCAACCAGGTTTGCAGGCTTCAGGCTGTCTTTGGCTTGAAGGTTGGGTTTCACCAGGGACCTGCCCCTATTTGCCTAGGAATTTGTCTACTTCCCACCACTATCAGTATCTGTCCATTTATACTAAGTTCTAAAATAGGTGAAACTAATCTACAGTTAAAAAAAATTCAAAAGATCAGGCTTGGTGGCTCATGCCTATAATCTCAGCACTTTGGGAGGCTGAGGTGGAAAGATTACTTGGGCCCAGGAATTCAAGACCAGCTTGGGCAAAATAGGGAAACCTCATCTCTACAAAAACTTAAAAAATTATCCTACCATGGTGGCACATGCCTGTGGTCCCAGCTACTTCACAGGATAGGGTGGGAGGACCATTTGACCCTGGGAAGGCAGTTAAAGCAGTGAGCCATGTTTGCACCATCACACTGTAGCTTGAGTGATAGAGACTCTGTCTCAAAAAAAATAAAAGTCAGATTGATAGTTGCCTCTAGGACTAGGAGAAAATGACTGGAAAGGAACATGAAGAAATTTTCTTGGATGATGAAAATCTTCTAAATCATGATTATAGGGGGGTGACAGCTATGATGCATTTGTTGAAATTAATTGAATTGTATCCTTAAGAGTTGTACATTCCATGATTTATATATTTTGCCTTAACAAGAGAAAACAGAACTTTAAACAAATATGGAACTCTTCCTAATAGGCTTGTTCCACACAATCGTTTGGCTTATCAGTTATAAAACTACTTCCTGTGCTTTCTTATCTGTGAATATATATATATATATATATATAGAGAGAGAGAGAGAGAGAGAGAGAGCGTGCATAATGGGAACTTGGTTCACTCTTGGAAATACACAATTTCCTAGCTTTGTCTGCTGAGAAGGACTGAAGCAGTGACACAAAAGTAGCAACAAACACAACTCATAAACACATCTTGGTTTCTCAATACCATTTTCCACTAAAAGAACCAGGACCCTTTGGTGAAACAACTGATTCTAGGATAAGGGTAAGAGAACTAAAAGACTTTTTTTTAATATACATTTGAGGAACATAACAGAATATTTTGATACACATATACATAGTGAAGTGATTACTACAGTCAAGCAAATTAACAAATTTATCATCTCATGTAGCTTTTTTTTTTTTTTGGTGTTAAGAGTACCCTCCTGGCAAAATACCAGTATACAGTACAATATTAACTACAATCCTCATGATATCCACGAGAATTTAACTGCAACTTTGTACCTTTTGACCTACATCTTCCCATTTTTCCCTACCTCCACCCCTGGTAACCATCTTCCTATTCTGTTTCTATGGTCATTTTTTTTTTTAAAGATTCTACATACAACTGAGATCATTTGGTATTTTCCTTCCTGTGTGTGGCTTATTTCATTCAGCATGATGTCCTCCAGGTCCATTCATGCTGAACGCTACAAGATAAACATGGAACACCTTATGTGTCTGAAAGTAAAGAATTCCTCAAAAACTGATATGGACATGTCAGAGGGATAAAGGAGCCACCAGTAAAAGGCTCCCATTGGCTGTTCAACAGGCCCACAATCTCCAGCAACTTCTCTTCCTCATCAGTGGGTGGGCTGCATGTTCCTGTGGTGGGAACCACACCCTCTCCTCAGAGATCTGAATCTCTAATCTTGCAGCCGGGTAAGGGAGCATTTCCTTTAAGTAACTCCTTTGTTAACACTTCTTCAGCCCTAGAAGTAACGGCTCCTTTTTGTAGCTGCTACTTCTGTGTAATAGAATCCTCTTTTAGTAACTGATCATCTTTTACCAGAAAACAATTATTTAAATTTTTCCTGTTGAAATCATCAATATGGTATCTGTTTCCAAATGAACACTGACTGATAGAAAAATGTATCACTTCTCTTGCATTTCTATCCAAAAAAATGCTTACTTAAATATAATCGTGAGGAAATTATAGCAGTAGGAGGCAGACAAATGCCTAGGCAGATAAGGGCAGGTCCGCAGTGAAACCCCATTTCTAAGCTGAAGACAGTTTAAAGCCTGAAAGCCAAGCTACAAGTTGAATCAAGGACCGGATTAAGAACCTCTCTTCCCAATTGGCATATTTTTCTCTGATTGATCCCCACCTTTCACCTATTTGACATATACCTACCCTTTCCTAATTGGTTTTCTACACTGTTGTGCCCACCTTTCAGTGGTGTCTTCGTTTTAACTTTTTTTGCATACTCACAAAACAGTCAGCACAAACTTCTCATTCTGAACACATGAAAACCCAGACTCAGCCACATTGGGTAAGAAACCAGCTGACTGCAGGGGTAGGGGACAACTTCTACCCAGGCATCCCCTCTCCAGTGAGAGCTGTTCCATCACTCAATAAAATTCTTCTTCATCCTCATCCTTCAAATTGTCAGCATATCCTCATTCTTCTTGGATGCAAGACAAGAGTTCAGGAACCACCGAACACGCAGGTACAAACTAAACATGGGCAGCGGGCTGAGTGAGGCCTGGGGGCAGGGGGGTCACCAGTCATGGAGGGGTCCCCAGTTGGCAAAGTGACCGAGAAAAATCCTACATCAGAAAATCTTAGACAAAACCAAAATGAAAGACATCCTACAAAACAAGTGGCCAGTACCTTTCAAAATTTCAAAGTAAAGTAAGATCAATGACAATTAATTATAATGTGTGACTCTGGCTTGGTTTCTATGATTGTTGGGAAATGGGAAGTAATTATACAGAGCATCTATTGAAATGTGATAAAATTTTGAATACAGACCATGGATCTGATAATATTGTATTAATATTGTAGTTCCTAATTTTGATAAGAGGATATCCTTGTTTCTAGGAAATACACACTGACATATTTAGAATGGTAATGGGAAGTTTACTCTCAACCTGTTCAAAATTAACTAATGTATATGGAAAGGAAAGAGATAATTTTCTAAAGTAGAGTGTGTACCAGAGTTCTTTGTACTATCCTTGCATCTTCTCTATAAATGATAAATTATATTAAAATTGAAAGTTATCAAAAACTATATTAAGTCCTTGAAATATGGTAAACATGATCATTTTGAAAAGCATCTGATCCAGGCCTACTGGCTCATAGCTGTAATCCCAGCACTTTGGGAGGCTGAGGCAAGCAGATTATTTGAGTTTAGAAGTTTGAGAGCAGCCTAGGCAAAACTGTGAGACCCTGTCTCTACAAAAAATACAAAAATTAGCTGTGCATGGTGGCTTGCGCCTGTGGCCCAGCTACTCACGAAGCTGAGGTTCTGGGTCTGTTAGTTACTTTCCTCTCGTAGGATTATACTGAACAGGAGGCATCCTTCCCATTTGATTTCAGGACAACAATCCTAGGGCTGCTTTCTAAACAAAGTGAACAACTTACCCTGTGTGAGAGAAGGGAGTGTGGGTATAGGTTTATTGTGGGGATTGTGCTAGAAAATGAGGCTAGAAAAGAGGCAGGCCAGTAATGCAAATAACAACAACCAAACCCCTGCTCACTTCAATTTTTGCCCCGGTGAGAACCTTGAACTCAGTTCTCAGAGGTGAGAGTTTTAACACAGAGAGCACCCAGAAGGGGCACTGAGGTCTGAGAAGCAAGGAAGTGACCCAGGTTGTTTGCCTCGGGTTGGAAAGGGAAATGCACCCTACTTCCACTCTTAACAGCAAACAAGTTAGTCAACCTACTCAATTGCATTTCTGGCCCATTCCCCATTTCCAAGATAAAACACTTCCACCTCTCTAGCCCAATGCTACTCTAGGCAGTGACAAAGAGGCAAGATTTCTGAAATCAAAACTTGAATTCACCAACAAACGAACATCAATTCTAGAATAGATTGTAACAGGGATTTTTGTCTTTCTTCTCTGTTGTATCCCCAAGACCTATATTATATATTATGTGGTTTTGGCACCTAGTAATTGCTTGGTAAAGCTGTGTTGAATTACTTGATAAAAGCAAGTTAGTAGAAATAAATGTTCAACATTGGTGGCACTGGTTAAGTAGCAATGCATAGAACTAATTATTATGTTATTAAAAAGGTTATTTGTGGAGAGAGATCCAAGATGGCCGATCACTAGCAGCTCAGGATTTCAGCTCCCAGTAAAAGCGCAAAGAGCCAGTGGACGCCACACTTACCGATAAATTTTCACTGCCCACGGACCAGGACATTCCCAGTGGAGGAGCCCCACGGGTCGCCAGCGCGACCCTTTCGGCTGGCGTGGCTTTTTTGCCAGCGCCTCGGCTCGGCGGCTCTTGGTGCAGAGTAAACGGGACTGAGTCTCCTTTTGGATGATGT
>CAUYQU010001177.1:0-10516 GCA_963574635.1 Cheracebus regulus
AACCGGCGCTGTCGGTGACGTCACGGAGAGGGCGGCTTCTATGCAGATGAGGGAGCGCAGGGGCTGCTGCTTGGCCACCGGCTGCTTCGCGAGGAAGGCGTTCCCCGCTGTGGGACGAGTCCAGGCCCGCTGGTCGGACCTGAGAGTCCCAGTTGCGTGTCAGGGCCAGGAGGGCTGGGAATGCGGCGCCCGCGGCAAGTCACCGTGTGTGAAAGGGGAGGCGTGTGAGGCCGTGTCGGGGCGAAGGAACTTGAGCTCCTATTTCTGTGATTCGGGCGATACCACGATCCCGATGGAGGATTTTCTTATGGGCGAGGCTTATGTACTGCATTCCTAATGTGCTGTCTGCTGCGATTCCCCTCAAATGTGAGAAACTCAACTGTGTGGATTGTGGTAGTGGGGGCAACTGCGTTCGCGCGCTCTATCTACCCTGGTCATTTGTAGCTTGCGGAAAAACAAACGTGGAATTACTCAAAGATGTTCTTGTTTTCACAGTGGGATTTTGTGGTTCTTTGTAGAGTTCGGTTTTACTTTACCTCTGAACAAAAAGAAGTCAAGGATTTTTTTTTTTTGTTTTTTATTCCTTATTTCCTTACAGAACAGTATCTGGAAAGCAAATTCTCTTTTTCTTCGCTGCAATTGACTTTTTGCTGCTCTCAGAGGTCTCCCGACTCAATCACTTCTATTTGTCTCTGGCAGAGCTGTGAGTTCTGGGCTGCGCTGTTTATGCAGAGATTGCTCTATGGACCTCGAGGCCAGTTTTGAAGTTCCAGATTGGACAGCTATGATTGCAAGGCTGCACTCTAGCCCAGATAACAGAGGAGGAGGAAGACCCTGTGCCGCCTTATTATTATTTTACTACTTATGCTTTGTTATTTATTTATTTACTTTGAGACAGAGTCTTGCTCTGTAGCCCAGGCCACAGTGCATGGCATGATCTCAGTTCACTGCAAGTTCGGCCCCCAGATTCAAGCGATTTTCCTGCCTCAGCGTCCAGAGTAGCTGGGATTGTAGGCGCATGCCATTACGCGCAGCTAATTTTTATATTTTTTGTAGAGAGGGGGTTTCACCATATTTGCCAGGCAGGTCTCAAACTCCTGACCTCAAATGATATATGCCTGGCTTGGCCTCCCAAAGGGCTGGGATTATAGGCATGAGCCACTTCTCCCAGCATATTTATGCTTTAAATGTGATGTTTCGTTAGGGAAAAATTTTCTTGTTGAATTTCTAACATGAAAAAATAATAGGTTTAGCTGTAAATTAAATTAATTGTCTTTATGGTTTGTACAATAAAAGAAATAAAGTTGATGGTAGAGAGGAATTTGATGCTTTTGAACAATTTAAATAATGTAAATAATATATAAAGACATCCAAAAGTTCATTACATTATTTTTTAAAAATCAGTGTGACTCTTTTGACAAATTAGAATGCTTTAATAATCTTGGTCATGCTGGGTGCGGTGGCTCATGCCTGTAATCCCAGAACTTTTGGGGCCGAGCGGGGGGATCACGAGGTCAGGAGTTTGAGACTATCCTGGCCAACATGGTAAAAACCCCATCTCTACTAAAAATACAAAATTAGCCGGCCATGGTGGCATGCACCTGTAATCCCAGCTACTCGGGAGGCTGAGGCAGGAGCATTGCTTGAACCCGGGAGGCAGAAGTTGCAGTGAATCAAAATTATATAACTGCACTCCAGCCTGGGTGACAGAGGGAGACTCTATCTCAAAAAATCATCATCATCATTATGTTGGTCTAAAAAGTATTACATACTATATTTTATTTGAGATTTTAAGGTAGAAAATAGTGGTAGTATAATATTCTAGTACATACAAGACTTAGGTTTATTTTGGCCTGATAATCTTAAGGCTGGGTGTGGTTGCTCACACCCATAATCCCAGCACTTTGGGAGGCCAAGGTGGGCAGATCACAGGAGGCCAGGAGTTCGAGACCCAGCCTGGCCAACATGGTGAAACCCCGACTCTACTAAAATACAAAAATTAGTCGGGCATGGCGGTGCGCACCTGTAGTCCCAGCTACTCCAGAGGTTGAGACACAAAAATTGCTTGAACCTGGGAGGCAGATTTGCAGTAAGCCAGGATCATGCCACTGCACTTTAGCCTGGGTGATGGAGGGAGACTCTGTTTCAAAAAAAGAAAGAAAGAAAAAGAAAAGAAAGAAAAGAAAAAGAAAGAAAAGAAAAGAATGTTTTAATTAAACAAATTGAACTTCCTAAATTCTTTGTGCTGGTTGTACTATCAAAAAAGCAGACATTACTGCCAATATCTATTTAAATGTATAAACAGTTAGACCTGGCTCTGTGGCTCACGCCTGTATCCCAGCACTTTGGGAGGCCGATGCAGGCATATCACTTTAGGTCAGGAGTTTGAGACCAGCCTGGCCAATGTGGTGAAGCCCCATCTCTACTAAAAATACAAAAAATTACCCGGGCATGATGGTGGGTGTCTGTAATCCCAGCTACTCAGAAGGCTGAGGCAGGAGAATTGCTTCAACCAGGGAGGCGGAGGTTGCAGTGAGCCGAGATCACAACACTGCACTCCAGCCTGAGCAAGAGCAAGACTCCATCTCAAAAAAAAAAGTATAAAAAATTAAAATTATATGTTCAGAAAATTATATAACAATGAAAAGGGGGCCTAGCATGCATGACTAACTACATTTTGCTCCTAACCCTTCCTGCCCTGTGGTGGTGTCTTTTAGGCTCGCTGCTTTCCCTTATTTCTGCACATAGGCCACACTATCTATCGGAAGGATTGAGTTTATAGTTTAAAGCACAGATGATGATAATCCCTTCTTGACTGGGCTTGGTGGCTCACCCTATAATCCCAACACTTCGAGAGGCCGAGGTGGGTGGATCACAAGGTCAAGGGACTGAGACCATCCTGACCAATGTGGTGAAACCCTGTCTGTACTAAAAATACAAAACTTAGCTGGGCATGGTGGCGCAGCCTGTAGTCCCACTGCTTGGGAGGCTGAGGCAGAACTGCTTGAACCCAGGAGGCAGCAATTGCAGTGAGTCAAGAGTGTGCCACTGCACTCCAGCCTGGGGACAGAGTGAGACTCCATCTGAAAAAAGAAACCCTTCCCAAAACTAACTCCTGAGAAGATAAAGTGGTTGTGTACACAAGAAACAGTGTTATGTTGAAGATTTTTAAGAGCACTGTGACCTGGCAAAGGACAAAGAATTTCACCACCCTCTTGGGCTCTCACTGCAGCCCATAAGCCTGTCATTATCAGACCTCTTCACCTCAAACACTCCTTCTTCCTCCCTTCCCTAACGTGCAAGGAGCCTGAAATCCATGTTAACTTAAGTTGGTTCTTTAGGATATTAGTTCACCATTTGCTCTGTCTGGTGGCTCTCTGGAATACAGTCACCTTCCCTGCACCTACACCTTTTCTCCTCACCTCAACCACCTCTTTCTTCCTCCATTCCCTAACATACAAGGGGCCTGAAATTCGTATTAAGATGGTTCTTTAGGATATTAGTTCACCATCTGCTCAGTTTGGTTGCTCTCTGGAATACAGTCACCTTCCCTGCCCCTACACTTTGTCTCTCGACTTACTGGCTGTAATGCAGCAAGAGATATGAGCTTTGGACTCAGTTATAAATTAAGTAGGTAATATCTTTAGAAGGGAATTAATTTTTATGATTCTACAAACCAGAAGACTCAATTATTCCAGTTAGGATGCCTGGGTAAATATTTTTAGATGTCATCTAATATGTAGCACTATCATTCTCTATTATATGTGAGTTCAATTTATAATTTCAAGATATATAGTTAGTTTAAAAATTCATGATGAATATGAAATGGAGTTGATAATTTTGATTCTGTTTGGTTGTCTCTTCATTAATTTACTTGGAGACTGCCATTGCTTGCTGGGTTCACATAGATTTCTGTATGCTGTAGGTGTGCCGCTGGTGCTGTGGGTATTCTTATGTGTTCTCTTAACTCTTGGGAATTTTGTAAACGTTCCCTCAAGTCGTTTGTTCTTTTTAATATTTGGACATTTTAAAATAATATGCCTTGGTGTTGTGCACCTCACAGCTTCTCAAACACTCTCAAACAGCTACCTTCGTTCTTTGTTACATATTGATGTTTTTATTTGGTACTAGCTTTTTAATCAGAGCTACCATCAAAAGCCAACTTTGCAAAGATAGATGTCACAAAAACAATGTGTCTCTCTCCCTCTTCCTCTTTCTTTTTTTTCTTTCTTTTGCTCTTTCTCCTTTTCTCTCTTTTTCTTTCTTTCAAAAAAAAAAACATTGTGCATAATGTAATGCTGGTGAATTTTAATTATACCTCAATAAACTTGACTGGGTTGTTGTTGTTGTTGCTGTTTTGAGATGGAGTCTCACTTTGTCACCCAGTCTGGAGTTCAGTGGCACTATCTTGGCTCACTGCCACCTCCGCCTCCTGGGATCATGCAATACTCTTGCCTCACCCTCATGAGTAGCTGGGATTGTGGGTGCATGCCACCATGCCTGGCTAAATTTCTCTTTTTCTGTATTTTTAGTAGAGACGAGGTTTCACCATGTTGGTCAGGCTGGTCTCAAACTCCTGACCTCGTGATCTGCCCGCCTGCACCTCCCAAAGTGCTGGGATTACAGATGTGAGCCACCCTGCCCAGCTAAACTTGACTTTCAAAAAAGCTCACATTCCCAAATATTGGCAGAATGAGAGCACTGGAATCTCCTACTTATTTCCAGCAGAAGTTTAAATAAGTTCAAAAACTTTGGAAAGTTGGTTGGCAGTATCCCCTAATGACAAGCCACCAGGTAGGCACTGGAGGTTTCACTTTATGTAGATGCCTTCTTGAGCATTCAAACTTAGCTTTGCATTTGCGATGAGCTCCTGTTTGTTATTAATCCTGAAGAAAAGAAGTGATCTGCTCCCGCCGACCCATTCCGGTGCTCCACGTGACTGGAAACTCTGCAGAGGTAACAGGATCACTCTTCACCATGTAAAGGCGGCCTCATGGGGCACTCTCCATCAGGAGAATACCTTTATGAACCCCCTTTCCTGCTCTTCTGGGATGGTATATGTGAGACGGGTCCCCCATAGCATATGCACTCTGTGGCCACCTGGTGGTTAGAAACAGTGGGAGCCACTGAGAGCGTAATAAATGACTCAGGTGACACCTGTAGGAGTGACTTCATAAGCAGCACACTGTGACCCAAAACACATCTCGGGCCTTGGTCATCTTTGAAAAGCTCTGAATTATGGGAAATCAAGCTTCAAATTCTGAGCACGCTGTGAAAAAACAACCACCTTTAGAAACACCCGCTGGGTTTATGCAAAACACTTATGAAGCGTCCTCTTGTAAATATCCAAGAAACTGGATCTGCCTAACCAGAAAAAGTCATGAGCAGAATGGAGATAATGGGGATCTTTTTGAAATCCCTAGAATAATTTATTAGTGACAACAATTAGAAATATTTGGTTTTAGGCCAGGCATGCTGGCTCATGCCTGTAATTCCAGCACTTCAGGAGGGTGATGTGGGTGGGTCATTTGAGGTCAGGAGTCCAGACCAGCCTGGACAACATGGTGAAACCCCATCTCTACTAAAATCACAAAAAGTAACCGGGTAGTGGTGGCACGTGCTTGTAATCCTAGCTACCTGAGAGGTTGAGGCAAGACAATGACTTGCGCCCGGGAGGCGGAGGCTGCAGTGAGCCATGATCACATCACTGCACTCCGGTCTAGATGACACAATGAGACGCTGGCTCAAAAAAAAAAAAAAAAAAAAAAACTGGTTTCAGAACCAGACAAATTAAATGGGAAACTTACTTCCAACGATACCTAGAAATTTCTAAACGAACTGAGAAGATTGCCTCCACTGAGGAGTAAACTGAAGGAGGTAAGCAGGCTTCTTCTTAATTCAGAAACACTGAGGAGGCTTTGACTCTTTCTCCTCCACCTGCTCCTTCTCCCCCGGGCCCTGCACCTGCATGGTCTCCCTCACCCCAGCCCTCCTGTCCTGCCGTGCTTCTTCCATCACCATCACCTGCGGAGAGTCCCCAGGGCTCTGGTCTCTTCCCTGAGACTTCTGACAGCCCCTTTCAAGGTAATACCCACAGGAAGAGGGAGCCTACGTGTGTATTCCATTTCACCACTGTGTGAATTAAAAATATCATATGAGACTTCCCTGATCTAAATGTAAATACATTTTCCCCTTCTGTTTCCAATGCAGGCGTCAAGATCCTATAGGGTTTGGGAGAAAATTTGACTTAACTGTTGAAACCTTTGAGCCCAAATATTCTAACCTTCATCAATTAATTCACATGCTGGTGTAAGAAGGCAAGGCCACTAAACTGGAAACAAAAGGGAAAATGGAAGGATTTTCAAAAACAGACTGAAGTAGAACATGAAAGGGTCTGCATTTTGGCCAAATAACTCCATGTTGCCATTCCCCAGGTCCTTCCTAAAAATGTAGATTGGAGGATAATTCAGAATGTACTAAAAAGGACAGACAAATCTGTCTTTGCTTGCTTAAAATGGTTTGAGAGCCAGGTGTGGTGGCTCATGCCTGTAATCTCAGCACTTTGGGAGGCTGCGGCGAGTGGATCACTTGAGGTCAGGAGTTCGAGACCAGCCTCGCCAACATGGGGAAACACTGTAGCTACTAAAAATACAAAAGTTTGCCGGGTGGCTGAAGAAAAAGGACCACTTGAACCCGGTAGGGAGAGGTTGCAGTGAGCCGAGATTCTGCCATTGCAATCCAGCCTGGGAGACGGAGTGAGACCATCTCCAAAAAAAAAAAAAAAGGAACCAAACAAAAATAACAACAGCAAAAACACCATTTATGAACGTTTATAGTAAAACGGTTTGAGTGGTTTGCGAACCCGTGTCTTTGTTGAGACATGGTCCCACTCTGTCCCCCAAGTTGGAATGCAGTGGCAGGATCATGGCCCCACCCAGCCTCCGTCTCTCGATCCTCCCACCTCAGCCTTTCCAGTAGCTGCTGTGACCACAGGCGTGTGCACCACGCCTGGCTGCATTTTTGTTTTTTTGTAGAGATGAGGATTCTCTCTCATCTGTTGCCCTTGAACTCCTGGGCACAAGTTATTTTCTTGTCTGAGCCTCCCAAAATGCTGGGATTACAGATATGAGCCACGATGTTTGATGGAGAATTCTTTTTTTTGTTTTAAGTAAATATATGCTGATTTATTACAGGGATAAGATGGTCTCTTGGGGGATAAATTCAAGAAGAGTTGAGAATGTTTTATTCCTTTATGATGTCCCTTTCCAAGAAGGGAAGATAGCAAGATTTAGGACAAGCTTAAATCATCCCCTATTTAAAAAAAAAAAAAAAAGTCACCCCCAAGTAGTCCTGGACAGGGAGGTAGAATAAAAATATATATATATATATGCAATGATTCCAAATTGTTTTTGAATACAGAAGATTGGGAAGGGGTTTCTGCCAGGTTCATGAGGAAGGCACGACTTCCAGATAGTTTGGGGAAGGGTATAAAGTCCTACGCAGGCTGGCCCCTTAGTCCACAGATGCCAAAATGATGTCTACTGGCAGCTCCTCCAAACTTCTGGCTGTCACCTGCATTGTCACTGTGCCCAAAAGCAGCAGCTGAAAGCACACCAGGATGTCACAACCACCCCAGAACACACCAGCCAGGAGCAATGTGTGGGTGTTCTTATTATCCAGCGCATTGTCTGACCTCTCACCAGGGTGCATTCCCAAGAACTTCATGATATTATCCACAACCTCTTCAAGTGTCTTGATAGTAGACAAGGGAACATTTCCTCCTTCCCAAATTCATCCCCCATCTCACCCCAGGCTGCTTCAGAGTTGAGTTTCATGACCTTTTGAATGTGACCAGCCACAGTAACTTCCAGATCTTCCAGCACATACTCATCCTCATAGCCTTCATCACTGGTCTGCCCAGTGGTGGGAGCACAGTCCTTGACAGTAAACTTCATCATGTGGCTGAATGTGCAGGCCACAGCTGTGGGGTCTGGTTTGGGCAGCACCACCAGTGTGTAGCAGGCCCCAGGCTGCTTGTAGGGCAAGCTCCGGGCGGGCATGTAACGGAGCACCTCATAGGCCTCAGTGGGCTCCATCTGCACTGTGACACTCTCCAGGGTCTGGTCATGGATTGTGTTTGTGCAGTCACACAGAAACACTGTGAGGTCGGTAAAGATGTGTTTGGTGCAGCCGATGACATACTCGGTTTCTGACTCGGTGAGGGCCACGGGCTCAGGGGAGGACTTGAAGAGGGGCCCAAAGTCCCTGGAACTCTGGCACTGCCACCAACGGCTCCTGGAAGATCTCCTGGTAGCTGCCACTTTCTCAGGCTGTTTGCAGTGATGGGGGTGCTTTCCGTTCTCTGCTCTGCCATGGACGCAGTGGCCAGGGGCAGACTTGAGGTCAAAAGGCTTTTCTGATGGTTCTAGAGTGTACTGATGCAGAGCCCTCTCCAGACCAGGGATGGACACAGTCAGACCATTTAGGATACAGCCCGCATTGAGGGCCTTCTGTTTCACTCCAGGACTTTTAGATAGAAGGTGGCTCAGTCCCTTATTTCATTTTCATCGTTCATCACGTACCTCTTCAGCAACACCAAGATACTGGGTAACATCTCTGCATTCTAGGCTCCAGACTTGGCCAGAGCACTCTCAGCACCTGCCCGGAACTCCTCATGCTCCAAGACCACTCGGTTATAGATGAAGCAGATGTACTTTGAGGGGTTGGTAGTCTTGGGCCCCTCCTGGCCCAGGAGATGCAGAATACAGGTGGCCAGCACTGTGAACTGGCAGTCCTTGATGAAGTCGCCCAGATGTGACAGCCCTGTCTCCTTGCTCTCTGAGTTCTCCTCAGTGACGCTGATGATGCAGCCCCAATGGCGCACCTCTACTCAAAGCCACCCTCTTCCTGCAGCACGGTGAGCAGGAAGTTCATGAGCATGGTGTGTTTGCAGGGATACTTCTGACACAGGGCACTGATGGCCTGGACAACCACCACCTTGAATTCCTCTGAGATCTCTGACAAGAAGGAGGACATCTGCTTCATAAGGTGGTCGATGCTGCTCTCACTGTCTGTCTTAAGGAGGGTGGTGATGGCCAGCGTGGCAATGCTGCGGTTTGAATCTATGTCAGCAAGCTGTCACAGCTGACGGATGCTTCATGGCAACCTTATTGAGGGTGCGAACAGCTGCATAATGGAGAGTAGCCTTGGGTGAGCTGCAGAAAAGCTGGAGCACTGGCACAGCCGGGGCAGCTCCTTGGCACTGCAGCCTGGCAGGTTGACGACGGCCGAGGCAGCTTTGTACACCACCATCTCCTGCCTGTTGCACAAGCAGCGCTCGATGAAGTCAAACAGTGGGCTGTCATGGCTGCCATCCTCCTCTTCCAGCTGCTTGCTGGCCACCTGGATCATCATGCAGGAGGCAAAGGAAGACAAGGCCATGCCGGGTGACCTTGCTGACCATCTTATTGACAGCCAGGTGGTCATTCTTACACACATGGTACAGGAGCCCTAGTGCGTGGTGCTGGACCATGATGTTATCACTGGATGCCACCCTCTGAGCCTCATTCACCCAGTGCTTGACCACATCAAAGCTGCATTTCAGCTGGTGCAAGGAAGACTCAAGGGCAGAGCTGGAGATGTGGGGACCTTGTCTACAATGGCCTGTTTCATGTAGCACTCCATATCCTGCAGCATGGTGCTATTGGTGATCTGGCAGAGGGCTCGCACAGCCAGGCCCCAGCAGTTGTCTCCTTCCCCAGTCATGTCTTTTGTAAGCCTTCTGGTGACAATGATGACATCCTCTGTGATGCAAGACATCTCCTTGATGGTCAAGTAGCACATCCGATGGAATGTGAGATCATTGGACTGAAAGAGCTTGGTCATGGCAAAGAAAGCCTCGGTCACTTCCATGGTCCCCAGATGCTCCCCATGGCTTATGAGATAAAGAATCTTGGTGAGGATGTGGGCACATTTCTGAGGATTGATGGGAGTTTCATTAAATACACGGGCCTCTTGGAGTATGACACTCTTCTCAAGGTGCTGGAATGGGCTGGAGCCTCCACTTGACTCCTCCTCCTTCTTGTCAAATTTCTTCAATGTGGTGGAGCCAGTGGGATGCAATGCAGCAATGCAATGCCTGCCAGGTGCGGCACAGAGTGGCGGTGCAACAGTGGTTCTACAGGGACCCTAGATGGAGGATTCTTTAAACAATATTCTGAAGTGGCTGACACTAGCCTTTAAGATCACCAGAATGATTCCCTTCTAAATGGTGCTTTTCTCCATGGCTTAAATAAAGACTTACTTACCTTAGTGAAAAGACACTAGCTTAGGCCAGGCATGGTGGTGTATACCTGTAATCCCAACACTTTGGGATACCGGACACTGAGGTGGGTGGATCCCTGAAGCCCAGGAGTTTGAGACCAGCCTGGGCAACATCATGAAACCCTGTCTCTACAAAAAGAAGAAGAAGAAAAAGGGAAAAAAAAGCAAGGTAGTAGAAATATAATGCACACAA
>CAUYQU010001178.1:0-65736 GCA_963574635.1 Cheracebus regulus
ATTCTGTGAGTTCATCACACTCATCCTCCGTCAGGCCTTGTTCTCTTGCTGATGAGGAGCTGCAATCCCCTGTAGGAGGAGAGGCATTCTGATTTTGGGTGTTCTCAGCCTTTTTGCACTGGTTTCTTCCCATTTTTGTGGATTTATCCTCCTGTCGTCTTTGTAATTGCCGACTTTCAGATTGGGTCTCTGAGTGGATGTCCGGCTTGTTGGTTATGAAGTTTTTTCTGTTTCTTAGTTTTCCTTTGGGGGGGCGCCCCTTCCCCACAGAGCTGGGCCTTCCCAGGTTCAGCTGTGCTTGCTCTCAGTCCTCAGCACTTCCAATTGCTGTTCTCCTTGTGGGGATGGGACCGGTCGAGCCCGACTCAAAGGGCCTCCAGTCCCGTATACTCTGCACCGAGAAGCGCTGCACCGGCCAAAAGAGTTGCGCTGGCGACCCGTGTAGCTCCTTCGCCGGGAATCTCCCAGTCTGTGGGCATCAAAAATTTGTCTGCAATTGTGGCATCCACTCGCTCTCTGTGCTTTCACTGGGAGGTACAATCCTGAGCTGCTGCTATGTGGCCATCTTGGATCTCTCTGTATACTACTTTTTTTTTTACCTGTGAACTTTTTTACTGGCCTCCTGCTCCCCAAAGGGTCCCCTACTTCTGCTGGCTTAATGTCTCAGAACTTTGCTGTCGTTGGTCTCAGACACCGCTTTGCCATCCACTATATGGTGGGTGGCGGTCTTTTGAATGGTTTACATGGAGTTGCTGCTGTCCATCACCAAGACTGAAGATTGAAGTCCTTGCTGTCTTCCAGCAGGCGGCGGTAGGTGGCGATCTCAGCCTCCAGCTTGACATTGTTCAGCAGGGCCTAGCACTCCTGGGCCTGGCACTGCCCCTCTCCCCGGTTCTGTGCCAGCTCTGACTCCAGGTGCAGTAGGATCCTGTTGACCTGCTCCATCTGCAGGGCGTAGCGGGCGTCCACCTCCCTCAGGCTGTTTTCCAAGCTGGCCTTTAGATTTCTCATTGAGTCCAGTTCTATCTCCAAGGACTGAACTGTATGTCTCAACTCTATGAATGTCACCTCAGCAGCTCTGACCAGACTGTGTGGTGACCACTGTGGTGCTGTCCTCAATCTGCTGAGACCAGCACTTGTCCAGCTCCTCTTGGTTTTTCGGAGCCAGCTTGTCGTATTGGGCCTGGATATCGGCTACTATCTTGGCCAGGTCTTGAGATTTGGGGGCATCTACCTCCATGGTCAACCCAGAGCTGGCAGTCTGGGCTTGTAGGCCTTTTACTTCCTCTCCGTGGTTCTTCTTCATGAAGAGCAGCTCCTCCTTGAGAGCCTCGATAGCTGTCTCCAGCTGCAGCCGAGTGACACTGATGTCATCATTGACCTTGCAGAGCCTGTGGATGTCGCTCTCCACAGACTGGTGCTTGGCCAGCTCTTTCTCATACTTGACTCAAAAGTCATCAGCAGCAAGACTGGCATTGTCGATCTGCTGAACGATGCGAGCATTGTCCACAGTATTTGTGAAGATCTGAGCCCTCAGGTCCTCAATGGTTTTGAAGTAATGGCCCCAGTCTCTGACTTGGGGTCCCTTCCCCAAGTACTCCCAGATTTTGCTCTCCAGCCTCCAGTTCTTGGTCTCCAGGCTCCTCACTCTGTCCAAGTAGGAGGCCAGGCAGTCATTCAGGCTTTGTACGGTCTCTTTCTCATTCTGGATGCCTCCCATTCCTGCCCGACCCCCGGCCATCCCTGCAGCCAGGCCTCTGGACCCCAAGCCATCCCAGAAGCTGGTGGAGCAGGACATGGAGTTCCAGGAACCAGAGCCCCCGGCACCAGCATATACCCTGGCTGTGCTGCTGACCATAGCTGGGCATCTGGATGGAGCCCAGGGACTGATAATTGGTGGAGAAGGTGGAGCAAGTGGTGAAGCTCTTGCTGTCCGGGGAGGAGAGCGAAAGGACAGGACTCAGGCTTTGCCTATGAACTCAGTATACTACTACCTAAATACACTGGACGCGGTTGCTCATGCCTGTAATCCCAGCTCTTTGGAAGACTGAGGCGGGCGGATTACAAGGTCAGGAGATTGAGACCATCCCATTTCAACATGATGAAACCCCGTCTATCCTAAAAATACAAAAATTAGCTGGGCACAATGGCAGGTGCCTGTAATCCCTGCTACTTGGGAGCCTGAGGTAGGAGAATCGCTTGAACCAGGGAGTTGGAAGTTGCAGTGAGCAGAGATTACACCGTTGCACTCCAGCCTGGTGACAGGGGGAGACTTTGTCTCAAAAAAAAAATTAAATAAGTAAATAAATAAATACTACTACTTAAATACATATTCTGACATTAAGACAGTGAAAAGGTAAAAACAAAACATACTTGTTATGAGGTTTTATAACTTTTATCTCAATTAGATCATCATAACTATTACTACAGAACTGAACAAGTGGTCAAACCTGCTCAGATTGCTGAGTTTTATTTCATATTTTAAAGTCTCAGGAGGGGATTTATTTATTGCCCTGTTGCCTAGTATTGGATGGCTTTAATTCCATGGTTTTCAGAAGTGCCTATTGCCATATGGTTTACATACAAAATACCACCTGAAACATAAGAACCACTCTTCCCTGTAGCTTTCCCCCCACAAACTGTAAATGAAAACTTTTTATTACTGACTGTATCCTCTCATTTGGTTTACCTTACAAGTGTCATGTTGCCTGCTGTTACACTTGTCTTTAGCTTCTGCTTAGAAATAGTGGTGTCTAGACAGACCCATAAATATCCTGGGTTATATTTCCTCATTTAAGGCTCTGAGACTTCACAGCAGGGGCAAGAAGACTTGCAGGGCAGATACGAGGAATCTTCAGGCCACTCAATTCAGAGTCCATGGGCAGAATAGGCAGAGAGAGAGAGAGAGAGAGTGTGTGTGTGTGTGTGTTAGGCTAGGCTGTAGAGATGGGGTTTGGAAATGATAGTTGGATCTTGAAACTACTATTGTAGTGCAAATGTCTCCTATCTCATTTAGCAGAGAAATGTCAAACATCCTCAGAACGGAAGAATCCATTCTCTTTATTATGGGACACAGCCTGGTAAAACTTTTAAGAAAAATGACAGCTCTGTGGGAATCAAGAGCAAGTGTGGGAGAAGCAAGCAGATGTGTGAAGCAGACATCAGTGTGTGAACCAGAGTTTATTTGAACAGTAGTAGTTGCTGGCGGCAGAATGTTAAAAATGTGAGTATTAAGAGAATTAATGATGTGACTATTAAGACTCGGATTAGTGTTGAAGAAATATGAACTTGAATAGGTTTGCTATGAAAGTCTTTGGATTTTTTTTTGTTCCGGAAATGGATTTTTATTTCAATTTCAGTTCATTTTAAGTGAGTCTCCCTGGAATTCATTGCAGTTTTCTTTTGAAAGACAAAGACCTACTGGTTCACGAAGTTTTGGTTTTTTTTTTTAAGAGGTTAATATTTGGGGAAAAGTTGGTACTGAGGTTCAGAGTAAATGGGGATGAGGATGTTTTATGTTAATATAATAGAGTTTAAGCAATTACAGAATAAAAGCTTTTAAAAAATGAGTGCAGTAAAACAGGATGATTGTTTGTATTGAATGGTTACATATCTTGGCTGAATTTATAAAAAGGAGGTTACTACTGAACTCTTCTTAAAGGTTGTTGTACTTGCTGTAAATATTTTCATAAGCTGCTAATCGTTTTGACAACAAAAGAAGTGCTTATCCTTGGAATATATTTTACTTTACTGAATTATTTATTTTGCGAGCGTTGAGGCTAAGGGTGTGAAATGTATTATAGGGCCAGGCACCATGGTGCACCCCTGTGATCCCAGTACTTTGGGAGGTCAAGGTGGATGGATTGCTTGAGCCCAGGAATTTGAGACCAGCCTGGGCAACATGGCGAAACCCCATCTTTACAAAAGATACAAAAAGTAGCCAGGCATGGTGGCGCACCCCTGTAGTCCCAGCTACTGGAGACTGAGGTGAGAGGATCGCTTGAGCCCTGGAGACAAAGGTTGCTGTGAGCTGAGATTCTACCACTGATGCACATCAGCCTGGGTGACCGAAGGAGACCCTGTCTCAAAAAAAAAAAAAAAAAAATGGAAAAGAAGAAAGTATTATAGATTTACAGAGCTTTTTGGTTAGGGGTTGATCACTTATGGGACTCTGTACTGTGTTGTCCCGAAAGAGTTAGTGTTACCATGTTCATTCCCTAATACTTTCTCCTTTCTCTTGCTTTTTCCTTCCCTTCCTTTTTTCTTCCCCTCTAGCCTAAATGCTGGCTTACCAGTGAAATCTGCTTATGGCCTAACCTGATGAGTAATTAACAGACAATACGTTGCAGTTGTTGACTTAAGAAGGCCTATGACTGTTAGTTTAACATACCTGCATCTATAGTCAGCTCTGTTTTTCTTAAGGAGACGTTTATCCATCACCAACAGTGATTGTTCAATGCAAGGAATAGCTTTTTAAAACATATGGCAAATTTGTGGTTCTTTAGAATCCACCGTTTGTCATATAGTAGTACCTTTCTTTTGAGACAGTGTCTTGCTCTTTTGCCCAGGCTAGAGTGCAGTGGTGCCACTTCAGCTCACTGCAACCTACACCTCCCAAATTCAAGTGATTCTCATGCCTCAGCCACCCAAGTAGCTGGGACTACAGGCATGTGCCACTATGCCTGGCTAATTTTTGTATTCATAGTAGAGACAGGGTTTTGCCATGTTGGCCAGGCTGGTCTTGATCTCCTGGTGTCAAGTGATCTGCCCGCCTCAGCTTCCCAAAGGGCTGGGATTACAGGCGTGAGCCACCATGCCCAGCACATGTTTGTTGATGTCCACAAGTTGTTAGAGGTTGTCCATAAGGAAGATGGTAGCCAATACTGGGTTAATTTCTCCCATGTCTCTGTAGAAGAAAAACTTGTGCAGCATGCTATATTTTGCTAGTGTACTCAGTTGTCAAATGGATAGTCAGCTTGTGTGTGACCAATCATCTTTTCTCCTTCAGTCTGCTGCTTTGAAGACCTTGGTCTCTCAAACACACTTTTTGTTGGGTATCTATGACACAGATTAGGACCCATCTCTTTGACACTTTTTGGCAGAGAGACAGGATCTCACTCTGTCACGTAGGCTGGAGTAAGTGGTGTGACCATATTTCACTGCAGCCTTGTACTCCTGGGCTTAAATGATCCTCCCACCTCAGCTTCCTGTGTAGCTGAGGCTACAGGTGTGCACCACGACACACAGCTAAATTTTTTTTATTTTTAATTTTTTTTGGTAGAGATGAGGATCTTGTTATATTCCTCAGGCTGGTCTCAAACTCCTGGCTTCAAGTCATTTTCCCACCTTGGCCTCCCAATGTCTTAGAACTACAGGTGTGAGCCACCATGCCCAGCCCTGTCTTCTTGACTTATATAGGCTGTGTAACCCATCAAGCTGAAGCCCATTTTTTAAAACAACCATACCTTAATTCATTCATTCTTTCTTTCTTTCTTTTTTTTGAGACAGAGTCTCGCTTTGTCACCTAGGCTGGAGTGCAGTGGTGCGATCTCAGCTCACTGCAACCTCCACCTCCCAGATTTAAGTGATTTTCGTGCCTTGGTCTCCTGAGTAGCTGGGATTATAGACATATACCACCATGCCTGGCTAATTTTTGTATTTTTAGTAGAAATGGGGTTTCACCATGTTGGCCAAGCTGGTCTTGAACTCCTGACCTCCAGTGATCCACCTGCCTCGGCTTCTCAGAGTGCTGACATTAGAGGCATGAGCCACCGTGTCTGGCCCCCATACCTGAGTTTTTAAAATATCTCAGGAATATTAAAACCAATTACCCTACCACTCAAGTATATCCACTGTGTTTTTATATATTCTTTCTAAACTTTCTACTAATTGTATAACTGTAATCATGTCATATATTTAGAATATTACTCAAATAGAACAATATATTGTGAGCATACTTTTTGTTCTGCTTTTCTTCCCATTTATCTTCTTAGTCACACTTTTCTCTGTTGCTACATATTCTTAATATACTTGTAATGTTAATGGTTGTATAGCTCATTGAGTAGTATAATTAGCAATTTCCATTTGTGACTGTTTGGGTTATTTCCAGTTTTGTTTGGCTATTATAAAATACCATTAACATCTTTGTACATATAATGTCTTTTTCTTTCCAGTTATTCCTTTGGGTTAAATTCCCGGGAGTAGGTTTAATGCATGACTGAAAATAACATATACATTTTTATGTTCTTTGTTGTCAAAACTTCTCTTCCAAGGATTGCCCGGTTTACATACTGCCAGATTTTATAATTTGTAAGGCTGTATTTAGTCACTGTTTTGTTTTATACATTGATATTAAATATTTATTAGTAAGATATTGATGACTTAAAGTGAGAGTCTCATTGCATTATTGGTCCTTGGTAGGTGCCCAGTAACTTTTGACTTTAGAGAGAAGCTGTAGGGAGAAGTGCTTATCAGCCTATTTTCAATGTTGTAACTGTTCATCTTTCTGTGATTTTTAATGATTTTTAAATGTTCCTTACAGACTTTTAGTAAAAAAGCTGTGACGAGAAAACCATTTTGAAACCACTAAACTGCATTTGGCCAACAGACTGCAGGTCTGCAAGTTGAGCTCACCTGCTTTCCACCACCTTGTAGATTTTTCTACTTGATTGTGTTTGACTACATGTTCCTCAGCGTGTATTTCTGTGTTAGTCTGAGATCTAGTCCATGTTTTAGCCACGCGACCGTTCAGAATCTTGGAAGTAAGAAGAAACACTGTTATGCCAATAGAAGTTTTTGGCTAATGGAAAGGAATGCTAAAGAAGAGATTGTTAAAAAATATAATTAATTTTTAGAGAAGACCGTGAGCTGGCAGTGGAAGTATTGATGCATGCTTCAAGCCTATCCTCCTTTTGTTACCATGGTTAGGGTGATTAAATACCTTGATTTATTTATTTCTTGAGATGGAGTTTCCCTCTTTCGCCCATGCTGGAGTGCATTGGCATGATCTCGGCTCACTGCAACCTCCGTCTTCTGGTTTCGAGCGATTCTCCTGCCTCAGCCTCCTGAGTAGCTGGGATTACAGGCGCCTGCCACCATGCCTGGCTAAATTTTATAGTTTTAGTAGAGATGGGGTTTTACCATGTGGGCCAGACTGGTCTCAAACTCCTGACCTTGTGATCCACCTGCCTCGGCCTCCCAAAGGGCTGGGATTACAGGTGTGAGCTGATTAAATCCCTTTGTTCAGAATTTTTGAATTCTGAAGTGATTTCCCCAGATACTAGGCCTTTTGGGTTAAGAATGAGCTGAGTCCCCTTGAGAATTAGGGCTTCTCGGTATAAATTTCTAAGTTGGCATTAGTCACTCCTGATTGAATGCATAAGATAGAGTTCTGGAACAGGCAGAGCAAAAGTATAGACCCAATATGTTCCATAGACACCTCTGCCTGCAGCCAGACGGAAACATCCAAATGTCCTGTGCCATCTGGTCCAAAGCATATGCCTTGACTGGAGCTTTCTTCTGCTGAAGGCAAGGGCTTGCCTGCCAAGTCTCTGAGATCCGCATCTTCTCGCCTTTCCCTCCTTACATACATCACCTGCTCTCTTTACCACTTCATGACTTTCTTTCCTCTCCTCTTGTTTTCTATTTTTTCCTCTTTTCTTTCTCATCACTTCTTGCACACATCTCAAACCTAAACTAAACCTGGATTTTTCAAACACTTTGCCAATTAGAACGCCTGTTCTTCTCCACTGTGTTTGGGCCAGTCAGTACCTGGATATAATTTTGGGTTCCTTTTATTGCTGTGTTTGGTTTATGGCTTTGGTGCTCTAAGAACTGCTTTTTTTTTTTTTTTTTTTTTTGAGGTCTACGAAAGCTATCTTTCTCAATTTTTTTTTTTTTTAACTGTCTGGGGACCTTAAGTTCTTACTTAACAGATTCCAAGGGTAGTCAGTTTCCTTGAAGTGTATATTTTATTGGTAATGGAATACATTCAAATGGCATTTTTCCTGAAATTATTATCTAACCTTTCAAAAATCAAATAGTGACCTTTGGAATGGGATTTGAATTACTGTTGGTATGTGTATACTCTGACTCCAAATTAATTTTAGTCATTTTGTTGTTTAAAAAAGCTACCCAGGCACCATTAGAAGTGACTCTAGCTTGTTCCTTGAGAGTCCCTTAGGCCATGTAAGATGAAACTACTCTGGGCAGATGTGTAACGGGCCAAATCCATTTTGAATTTTAGCAACTACTCCTACCATCCCCCATCCTCACCCATGTGGTCTAGTGGAAAGTGCACGCCTGTGGAATTTCAGAAACCTGAGACCCAAATCACTAATTAGCTATTTTGGTTTTAGGCAAGTTACTTAGCCACTCATGACTCAGTTTCTTTGTCATTGTCGAGTTAGTTGATCTAGTAGAATATGATTCCTTAGGTTCCCTGCTGCACACCTCTGTACAGATTCATGAATTCTGGAAAACTTTGTTTTAAACTCTGTGGTTGAATTTGTGGTCAGAGCGAAAGAGGAAACTTCTCTACTGTTTACTCTTCAGAAGAAACTAGTTGCCTGGTTTGTTTTTGTCGAGGGAAAGATTCAAGTAGCAAATTTAAATAGTAAATTTAAACTTTCATTTTGCAATGATAATTCATGTTATTTGAATCACCTTAGCATTAGCAGCTGATCCCTCCCATGAGAAATGGGGCTGTAAGATATGAAGTATAGGCCGAGCATGGTGGCTCATGCCTGTAATCCCAGTACTTTGGGGTGGATCACGAGATCAAGAGATCGAGACCATCCTGGCCAACATGGTGAAACCCCATCTCTACTAAAAAATACAAAAGTTAGCTGGGCGTAGTGGCACATGCCTGTAGTCCCAGCTACTCGGGAGGCTGAGGCAGGAGAATTGCTTGAACCAGGGAGGCGGAAGTTGCAGTGTGCCGAGATCGCGCCACACTCCAGCCTGGCAACATAGCGAGACTCGGTCTCAAAAAAAAAAAAAAAAAAAAAAATCAGTGAATGGTGACCCCAGTAAACACCTGATACTTTATCTGATTCAATTAAAATAAAAATAGAATTAAAAAAAATAAAAAGATATGCAGTATACTTGGTTTGGCATTTGTTTACATTACAGTTAATTTTGCTTGGATACATTTTCAGAGGTTCACCAGGGTTGTTGGGCTTTAGATAGGTGTCCTGTCAGAGGTTGGAAGTGATTGGGGTGAGAGGATTGGTAGAATTTAGCAGAAGTTTCTCTCCACTGTAGAAAAAGATACATATTCTGTTGTACCTCCATTGTCCCCTGCAAGGCGTTGCCTTTTCTCCCACTGCTGGCACTGACTTCTGAATCTTCACAGAGATTTAATATCTATTCTGTGTAGTTCTTTAAAGTGTTTGTGGGACTGCTATATGTTACATATATACCTCTTTGGCCTCTCCTGAGCTGTGGTTTGCTTCCTTTTGGGAATTGCAACATGATCTCCAGGGTTTCAGGTTTCCTGATACCCTCCATGGCACATTTCTTTATAGTGTACACTTACTACATTAAGTTGTTTTGAAAGTTTCATAACTTATTTTGAAATAATTTGAAACACTTATGTTTCAAATTCTGGGCTGGAAAGCTCTAGAGAACAGGATGTGACAAGAGAGAAAAGAGAAGATTGGGAGGTGGGTGAAAGATTTTCAAATAGGAAGCCATAGCTAATATGTTAGGGGTTGCTGGAGAGGAGCATAGTCTGAAAAAATAATTTTCACTGGATATATGTTGTCTTTCCATTGATCCTATTATATTCTGAGTTCTTCTCCACCGAGATAGAAGATATCTCTTTTTTTAAAAGATAGGGTCTCTCTTTGTTGCCCAGGAGTGCAGTGGTGCCATTGTAGCTCACTACAGCCTTGACCTCCTGGGCTCCAGGGATCCTCTTGCCTCAGCCTCCCAAGGAGCTGGGTCCACAGGTGTGCAGCACTCTGCCTAGCTAATTTTTAAATTTTTGGTAGAGACAGTGTCTTGCTTTGTTGACCAGGCTGGTCTTGAACTCCTGGACTCAAGCAGTTCTACTGCCTTAGCCTCCCAAGTAGCTGGGATTACAGGCGTAAGCCACCATGCCCAGCCCTCTTCACTTTTGCTGCCTTGATACATGCATACTGTTTCTTCTTCTAGACCCACTTCATGAAGAAGTAGTTCCCAAAACTTGAAAATCAGCTTGGAATGAGGAATTGATTTTCCTAAAGACCAATGTTAAAATTGGTGCTTTAGTTCTCAGCCGTCTGGTAAAAGCCTCTTGCCTCTTATGTAGATACTATAGAATCTAGTCAGCCGGGCATGGTGGCTTACGCTTGTAATCCCAGCACTTTGGGAGGCCAAGGCAGGCGGATCACCTGAGGTCAGGAGTTTGAGATCAGCCTGGCCAACATGGTAAAAGCCCGTCTCTACTAAAAATACAAAAATTAGCTGGGCATGGTGGTGCGCATCTGTAATCCCAGCTACTCAGGAGGCTAACGTAAGAGAATCACTTGAACCTGGGAGACAGAGGTTGGAGTGAGCCAAGATTGCACCACTGTACTCCAGCCTGGGTGACAGAGCAAGACTCCATCTCAAAAATAAATAAATAAAAGAATCTAGTTACTCTCAAATACTATTTCCGTGCAAAAACAGATTCTCAGCCCCAGCGTTCATTGATGGGAACTCAAGGATCCTGGTCTGCTCCAGCAGGAAGAGGGAGGGACTCCAGGCTTTGTGGCGGTGGCCAGTACTCCTGGGGCCAGCAGCCTGGTGAATACCCCCAAAAGTGGGGTCACTGAAACTGCTCTCAGGGCCCCCAGCTGTCAAATCCGTGATTGCTTAACAAGGGGATATGTTCTGAGAAATGACTCACTAGGCGATTTAGTCGTTGAGCAAACATTATAGAATGTACTTACACAAACCTAGATGGCAGAGCCTACTATGCACCTAGGCCAGATGGTGTAGCCTATCACTCCTAGGCTGCAGACCTGAACAGCGTGTTACTGTACTGAATACCATAGACAGTTGTAACACAATGGTAAGTATCTGTGTATCGAAACATAGAAAGGGCACAGTAAAAAATGTGCTATTATAATCTTCAGGGGCTACTGTCATGTATGTGGTCTGTCATTAATTGAAATGTCTTCATGTAGTGCATAACTAATTGCTCTGGGTGCATTCTTGGTTAGGAAGGATTTCCAATAAGAGGTGTATAAGAAAAATTGATATGGGGATGTGTGGAATGGATGTGTTTCTGTGAGAGAGTGTTGACCTTTGGATGCCAAGTTCAAGGGCACTGCCTCTGTAAAGGTGGATCTGGCCTGTCCTTGTAGATCCTATACTGTGATAATGTAAGGATTGCCCAAGGATGAATAGCATACTAATTTCTCATAATCTTAGGTGCTTCACTAAGTATGATTGAGTCTTAGGAGTGAGAATAATTTTCATTATTTTGATCTGTAGTCAGCTCCTGATCACCACTGCAATTTCAAAAGATCTCAATTTAGTGTTTCCCTGCTTCTGAATAGGTCTAGTGGCTGCCTTCTTTTTCCTCAGTCTTACCTTGCCAGAATTTTAAATGTAATTGATATCACCTGCAATTTTATGAAGCCTTAAACATGGAGTTGCACATTAAGTCATTTAAAACACTGTGGCATTTATTTTCACAACTGGTTGTCTTGTTTATAAGTAAAGCTTTTACTGCTTGTGCTGTTTATTTTTTCCCTCTGGTGGTCATTTTCACGTTTCTTGTCCTTTATTTAAAATGGCCTTGAATTGGTAAACTGCACTTCTCAGCAACCTCCTCCACTTACCACCATTTGGTGTAGGCTCATTGAAAGTTTGCTGTTTTTTATGCTGGTTTAAACGAAATATAATTAGGACAGCGAATTTTTTCAGAATCTGTTGGAAAACATGTGCTGCATATATATTCAGTGGTTACGTTCTATGGGCTTTGATGTTTGCACCCTGCTCGTTCCTTTTCTGAACACAGATAGTTATTTGAGTTGAATTAGCTATTTGACCATTTTGCAAGTTGTTTTTGAAAACAAGATACTAATTTAATTGAAGCTTACTTTGATAGTGATTGTACCAACTTCCAAACTTGCCATAGGTTTCCATATTCCATTGAAGCTACTTTTGATCTTTAAGATGCTACATTACTGGTATGAAATCTCTCATAGTTGTGGGGAAAAGATGATATAAGAAGCTTCAGGCTGGGCACAGTGGCTCACGCCTGCAATGCCAGAACTTTGGGAGGCTGAGGTGGGTGGATCACTTGAGGACATGAGTTCGAGACCGCCTACATGGTGAAACTCCATTCTCTACTAAAAATACAAAAATTAGCTGAGTGTGATGGTACCAGCCTGTAATTCCAGCTATAGGGAGGCTAGGGCAGGAGGATTGCTTGAGCCTGGGAGACGGAGGTTGCAGTGAGCTGAGACTGCACCACTGCACTCCAGCTTGGATGACAGAGAAGTCTCCATCTCAAAAAAAAAAAAAGAAGCTTCAGATTTTATTTTGTTGCAGATTAAGTAAAAAACTAAAAATTGAATGAAACATGGTTTTAGGTACCTTCTGACAAACAACTGGGGACATGCTGGGTCAGTGCTGCCCACACTTTTCCTAACTGCATATTTTCCTACCTTTAGTAGTTTTTCTTGTTGAACTCTTCTAGTTCTTTCTGGTTTTGATGTGTGTGTGTGTGTGTGTATGTGTCTATTTTTTTTGTTTTTGGGACAAAGTTTCGCTCTTGTTGCCCAAGCTGGAGTGCAATGGCGTGATCTCAGCTCACTGCAACCTCCGCCTCCGGGGTTCAAGCAATTCTCCTGCCTCAGCCTCCTGAGTAGCTGGAATTACAGGCATGTGCCACCATGCCTAGCTCCATTCTTTGTATTTTTTTTTTTTTTAGTAGGAATGGCGTTTCACCATGTTAGCCAGGATGGTATTGAACTCTTGACCTCAGGTGATCTACCTGCCTCTGCCTCCCCAAGTGCTGGGATTACAGGCATGAGCCACCACTCCCAGCCGTTCTTTCTTGTTTCTGTTTGTTTATACTGTCATATTTAGTATTTATACATCTTTTTCTCCCAAGGAAGGGATCTGCTGTTTTAATTGGATGATTATGTCAGAAGGCTCTTTCTATACATTGGCTAGAGCAGGTAGCTGAGAATTCCTTTTTGCCACTAACATGTCCAGTACTTTATGAAAACAATAAACTCATGTATGCATTTATATGAGAAATATTTTTATAAAGCAATTAATATGCCATGTGGACCATGGATCTCTTCATGTGTTTTCAAGAAAACGTTTTTATTTTTTTAATTGCATTGAGCTTCCTTTAAAAAAAAAACTGTTATTTCCAAAGATAAATTTCATTTTCTACTTAGGAAAACAGATGACTCTTTCCCTGAAATGCCTTCTGTGAAATGACATGTGGAGCTGCTAGGCATGGTGAATCTGTTTTATTTACTCCCGTGGTACAAAAAGAAGGAAGGCAATTTTAGTTTCTTTAAAGAGACACTGTCTTGAGGTAAATAACAATGTAGTCCAGGTGGGCAGAAAAGAATGCCTATGACATTCTTTTCATCAGCTCCATGTGTAACCTCCAAGCAGGAGGTCAGGCAGTAAAACATTTGAGTGAACTGGTGAAATGTTTTGTATTTATTTACAAGGCACTTAGTCATGAGACTGATCCCAATAAACTCAACAAGTCAGAGTGATGGAGGAAAGTATATGGGGCATGGAGAACAGTGAAAGCGGGGACTGGAGGGGTCTGTAGATTGCATTTAGCCTGCTCCTCTCTTCCCACCATGGAGAGATGGCCATCAGCGCAGTGGGCATGGGTGAGTTTGATGAGGAATGTAATTAGGCCCATTCTGTTCCCACCTGCTGCTAAACAACTTGACATTTTCTTTTAGATTCAGGCATCCTGAAACATTTAAATTGTTTTGCTGAAAATTCTTCATTCTTTTAATTTTCTTGAATCAAAACTTCTGTTCCACCATTCTTAGCATTGTATCTGTTGTGCTGGAGTTGATGACTTGATTTCATTGCTTACCACAGTCTAATTTAAAACAAAAGCATTCTAAAACCTTCTCAGTTTCATCATTTTAATTGTTACTATATATTTATTGGTTTAGATATAGTTTGTAGAGAATCAAAGAAAGAAAAGAGGACAGTTTCTCTACATAAGAAGTTCATAACCTTTTCTCCGCAAGAAAGCCTGCCACGTAGTAAGCTCTGGGGTCAGTAGTCATTCCCTGGCCTTTCTTCTGCCGGCTTAGCCGTTGTTCAGTTTCTCGGTGCATCACTACCAAATGATGGGCAGACGGACTTTGGTTCATACCCGACTGTTATGCTTTTACGTGTGTGTGTGTGTGTGTGTGTGTGTGTGTGTGTAACCCAGGCTGGAGTGCAGTGGCACAATTATAGCTTACTGCAACCTTGAACCCCCCGGGCTCAAGGGATCCTCTTAATTCAGCTTCCCAAGTAGCTGGTACTACAGGCGCTAGCCACCATGCCCGGCTAATTTTTTATTTTTTGCTTTGTTGCTGAGGTGCTCTTGAAATCTTGAGCTCAAGCCATCTGCCCGCCTCAGTGTCCCAAAGTGCTAGGATGACAATTGTGAGCCTCTGCGTCCAGCCTGTTTTTTTATATTTTGAATAAAAGATTTCATGGGGTAGGAGGGTTACACTGTTTGTGAATATTAGTAATCCAGATTAATTTGAAAGAAGTTTCATTTAATATGCTACTTAACAAACAGTGTATACAAGCAATTATCTCTATCACCTGGCAGAAGGCTAGGCAGAATTGGTTTAACGAGTAAGAAAGAATAATTTAGTGTTAGCCTGCTGTACGAATGAGAGTGCTTTTGTATCTGAAACTGTCCCTGGAATATATCAATGTCCATTAATAAGTTACTTCAGTATATTACGGACCAGCGAGCATTATTGAGAACTCACTGTGTTGCAAGTATGGGGCAGGGACTATGAAAATAAGGTGGAGATGGAGGGGTGGGAGAACAGACTCAATCAGACCATTTTTGGAGTAGTGAGGGCTTTGATACAGGAATGCAATGCTGTATAAAGGTGGTTCACTCTTGATTCCTGAGTTTTGGGGGTTTTTTTGTTTTTTGTTTTGTTTTGAGAGACAGAATCCTGCTCTGTCATCCAGGCTGGAGTGCAGTGGTGCGATCTCAGCTCACTGCAGCCTCTACCTCCCAGGTTCAAGCGATTCTCCTGTGTCAGCCTCCCAGTTAGTTGGGATTACAGGTGCCCGTCACCATACCTGGCTGATTTTTGTATTTTTAGTAGAGATGAGGTTTCACCATTTTGGCCAGGCTGGTCTCGAACTTCTGACCTCAGGTGATCAGCTTGCCTTGTCCTCCCAAAGTGCTGGGATTACAGGCGTGAGCCGCCGCGCCTGGCCTGTTTTGTTTTTTTAATTAAAGGAAATGATCAAATTATCTAGGAAATTAGTTTAAAGCCAACATGCCTAAAATATAAAACAGAACACAAAGTGGATAGTCTTAGGATATTTACCCCAAGCTACCATCTATTTTATCTTGCCGCCTGAATGTAAAGACTGTTTTGGAAGAGTAGCTCCTTAATTTTACCTCTTTTTTTTTTGGGGGGGGGGGGTCTCAGTTTAGCTGAATATAACTTTATCTAAATAAAGTGAAAGCTGTTGTATTTAGAGGTAGCACAAATAACAGGGTAACTGTACTGCTTTCTTATTCTGTCCACTTGCACCCAGCTGACCCATCTGTCTAGTGGGATTTTAGATGGTTTTGGTCCTTGAGCTCAAGGGAGCCTAGAGGAAGTTCCTTTTTAAAGATTCATTGTCTCCGTGTGAATAAATTCCTTGGTCATTATCTACTGTTTTTAATTCTTTGTGAAACATGTCATCTACCACAGTGGATAATAGAGGATAATACTATTCAAGACAAAAGCCTGTATTTGGAATAGTCTGTGTAATATAACATATTTAGTATGTTTACTGACCTTAATGAAAGGAAGATGTGAAATAAAGTATTGTCGTTATGGGGATATCATTTATCAGATTCTAAAGAGGGCTGTTTTTGAATCTGATTAGGGAGTTTCTTTTATTGGTAGTGGTGAATATAGAGTAATGGTTTGGATATCATGGTGTCATATTTTAGTTGGGTAGAAATATCTCTAACATTTTTACATGATGTGTTTTTCCATCCTCTCCAAAACAATAATTTCATCTTTGGGAAGAGAAATCCATCCCATCCATGATGGACTTTCAGATACAGTACCCAGTTTAATCTTTTATTGTTTACCATATGCTAAATGAAATAAATATGATAGCTGAATATGAAAGAAATATGGTAGAGGGGTTATGAAAAGATACCAAAGCATTGTTCCTTCTGGGGAGGATTTTATGTTTTTTATATTTTAAGTGCCTTCTTTAGAGGTCTTTATATTATCAGCTTTCTATATTTTATTTTATTTTTAGAGATGGAGTCTCTCTCCGTCACTCATGCTGGAATGCAGTGGCGTGATCTTGGCTCACTGCAACCCCCACCTCCCTGGCTTAAGTGATCCTCCTACCTTAGCCTCCCAAGTAGCTGAGATTACAGGCACGTGCCACCGCTCTTGGCTAATTTTTGTATTTTCTGTAGAAACGGGGTTTCTGTATATTGGCCAGGCTGGCCTCAAACTCCTGAGCTCAAGCAATCTGTCCACCTTGGATCACAGATAAAAAACTTTCTATAGCTTAGTCCCTTCCCTTTCCCTCCCTATTCCCCCTGCCTCCAATTCTGTTTTTCTTTCCATGTCATCTCAGAAGAAAGGTTAATTTCACTTTGTTGATGCGTTCTCATGTTTTCATTTATGGTGTCTGATTAGTGCTAAGATTTGTGGATAATATTTCTTAGCTTAGTTTTTTTTTTTTAATGTTATCATCATTAAATTTGTTGGGTTGACCTAGCAATACCATCTTAAGCTTGAGATTCAATGTTCATTTTGTCTTCAGTTAATCTTAACCTTCGTGGTTAGTGCCAAGGAGACATATGTGAAGCCTTTTCCCGTCTCCATTTAGGATCCTTAAGTCTTAATATACTAATTAGAAAGGAAGAAATATCATGTGTAAAATACATACATACATAAAATTTGTTTATGGGAAAATTTAATAGTACACCTGCCATACCTTCACAGAGATGGAGGTGACCATGCCTTTGAAGCAGAAGGAGGTAGCTGTGCAGGGCTGATGATTGCCCTGTGAAACATGTGGACACGACATTGTGAAGGCTTAAAGGTGGGACCAATTACATTTGCCTGGATGGCGAGTGACAGCCTTAGCAGAGGAGGATAGAGCTGGGCCTGGAAAGATGGGTAGGACCTATATGGTGGGAAGATGAGAAAGAATGTCTCCAGGAGGAAAGAGGGAACATGAACTGAGAGAAAGTGGAGAGCAGATGCCTTAAAGTTCAAGGCATATTCCGGAAGCCAGGAGAAGTTTGCCTGGTGCGTAGCGTGGGTGGGGTGGGTTGGGGAACAGGAATTGCCATCAAGTAGGGATAGGAATGTGTGTGCCTTTTCTGTTTGTAAAGATTAGAATTTCCTTAGATGGGACACTTAGCACCTGCCTGCCTCTCCAAGCTTTTTTTAATATCAAAATTAATCCAGTGTTTTCAAACAAACACTGCCTGTTTCCTTTGAATCTGTTCCCAAGGAAAATAAATATTTATAGTCCTGGTCGTACTATGTATTTCCCCAGTAAGCTTTTAGTAGTAGGTAACTTCAAACACACTTTACAAACCACTTTTGTGTGTGTTTTGCTCTGATGGTAATCTGTCAAGAATGATGTCCAGCAGGAAAGTCAACATATCTTCATAAACCATCTGCTTTATAGGAATGCTAGCTTTCTGGCAGATGTCATATCAGCCCGGCGTACACTGCACGGTGATGACTCTTTTAAATATATCCAGTAGGGACAGCAACATCTTTTGTTGGTCACTGCCATTTTTGCAAAGGATAGTCAGAAGGGCTGTGAATTACTTTTCAATTCATATATGGTACCTTGGCCTCTTGCACTGTCAGCATTGAAAACAAAACCAAAACATGGAAGACACCATAGAGAAACTATTGCTACCCCTTTAGTAGTGTGGCTTCAACTGTGAAAAAAGGAAGGATGAAGACACTGTAAGCAAGGATTTGTTGTTATTTTAATATTGGGCTCATCAGCTGTGCAGGTGCCAATACAGAGAGATTTTTCTGGAGCACCTGGTGGTGACAGGGTTAATCTAGCTCTTCTGGGCTGGGGTGGAGGTGTACTTCCTGCTTTTATGTTTTTGAAAGAGGAATGTGGGAAATTATACCTAGGTATTGCGAGGTTTGAAAAGTTGAGTACAAAGCTCTTTATCAGATATGGGAGGCCTCACTGAGAACATCATCCCAGTTGCAGTTTTTCCAAGAAAGTTGTATTTTGCCAAATGTAACTTTTCCAAGGTCAGTGATATAGCAAGGTATTTCTAAAAAGAAGAACGTAAAAAGGAAAACCCCTTTTACAGGATTAAAAATTCAGCAAGTATCCTGAACTCAAGTTTTTTTTTTTCACATTTGAGAATGATTTGTATTTATACTAGCAATAAAGAATCCTAAGAAGAAATTCAGAAAACAATACCTGTTGCAGTAGCACTAAAAATATTGAAATATTTAGAAACAAATTTCTCCAAGGAGGCACACTGAAAAACCATAAAACATCAATGACAGAAATATCAGATTTAAATAAATGAAAAGATATTCCCTGCTTATGAATTAATTGGAAGCAATTGTTAACATGATAGCACCACTCAAAACAATATACGGATTCAGTGCAATTTTTCCTAAAACCCTACTGGCTTATTATATTTTTCATTAAATAGAGAAGCTGATCCTAAAATATATATGGAATTACAGTAGACCCTTAATAGGCAAACAATCTTGAAAAAAAAATAGGAAGACTCACATTTTCTAATTTCAAAACTCACTACAAATCTCCAGAAAACAAAAGAATGTGGCGCTGGCAGGAGGATAGGCATATTATCATTTAAAAAAAGTGAATAATGGGTACTTTGACATTTTAGAGGATTTTTTTCTCCCAAATGCTGAACTCAGTTTTTAAAAACTCCATTAACTAATGTGTAAATTTTTCGTTGTCTTTTAATCCCTGAAATAAAGCTTTTTTTCTGCTTATGGAGGTATTTTTCTGCTGATTTATTGATAGTTGACTGTTCAGAAGGCATGGAAAATGTGCCATTCCTTGGGCTCTGTTGCCATTTGATTTATTTAGAAGATGTAATAGGCCAGGCATGATAACTCATGCCTGTAATCCTAGCACTTTGGGAGGCCAAGGTGGGCAGACCACGAGGTCAAGAGATTGAGACCATCCTGGACAACATGGCAAAACCCCATCTCTACTAAAAATACAAAAATTAGATGGACGTGGTGGCACATGTCTGTAATCCCAGCTACTCTGGAGGCTGGGGCAGGAGAAATGCTTGAACCCGGGAGGCGGAGGTTGCAGTGAGCCGAGATCACGCCATTACACTCCAGCCATGCCACTGCACTCCAGCCTGGCAACAGAGCAAGACTGTTTCAGACAGAAAAGATATAATAGGAGGAAGAATTTCTGTTCTTCCTGTTCTGCTCAGTCACGGCAGTGGGTGATGGAGGGAGATGGATGCTTGTTTATTGTTGGCTACAGGAGGGGAGCTGCCAGGAGACGCAACGAAGTTAAGAGGGCTTCTGTTTAGCATGTGACGTGTACTGATGCCTCCAGTGCCTGCTCTGGTCCACACACTGGGTTTAGGGCTCTCAGATTCTCTGCTTTATTCAATTCTCTCAACAGTTCTTATTCCCCTTCTAAAGAGGAAGGACTGGAGGGCACACAGCAAGTCTCTTTTGCAGCCTTAAATGTGTGGTGTTGGACAGAGTGGTTTGAGCTGGGGTCATGGGGTGAAGGCCTGATCGGATGATAGGGGAGTTGGCACACATCCTCAGTATTATTTTCAGTAGTGTGGGGACTGCCCGAGTCAGCCCCACCTGCCTGGCTGAAGGCACATTAAAACTCAGGCACCAGCGAGGGGGACCCCAGGCTCAGGGAATCAGACTCTCTACGGATATAGCCTGGGAATTTGCACCTTTATAAATTCTCTGGTGCCTTTTCAGTTGTCAAACCACTGGTTAATACTTTCCTTTCCGCAGAGGACTGCTCTAAGCCTATATGGCAAATTTGGAAAATCTTCCCTCAAATGCTCCATCTGTGGGATGGTGGGTGAGTGGCCTGGAGCGATTCTTAAGCATCATGTAGGACCCATACATGCAGCAGGTCTTAAAATCGTGGTTGCTTCCTGATGTCTTTGCAGAGTGTTTGAGGGCTTTCAAGCACTACGTTTATTGTCTTTTAAAATGGGGTGTTTTATCCTGTTTGAGGGCTACCTCAGCCTGTTAATTTTGCCCCCTGAGGCTATATGTTGACTCTGCCCGCTGCTCTGGAATTTGTAGCCTGGGAGCATCCAGATGGTAAAAGACCCCCTGGAGTTACTAAGTCAACTCTCAAAATTATCCTTGATTTAAAAAAGACAAGGACAGGAAAAAGAAAAATGGAGGAGGGAGAGGAATGGTGCCAGGGGGAGACCTTTCACAGTTGGGCAGATCCTGGAATTCTCTATTTCAAGTATTTTTCTTGCAATAATGGGGCTGCTGCTGCTTCCAATGATGATGATGGTAAACAAGAGTAACAACACAGCAACCAAAAATAATAAAAATAGCAGGAATTTCATGAGGGTTGACTCTTCGCCAAGCACTGTGCTAAATATCTTGCACACATTATCTCATTTAATCTTTACGACAACCCTATGAAATAGGTACCATTATTATTGCCCCCATTTTATCTATGGAGAAACTGAGGCAGAAAAAATTGAGCTCAAGTGACATAGCTATTAGTAGCATATGTGGGATTCGAACTTGGTGAAGCCTGACTTGGAAGCCCAGGCACAAGATGGAATGCAGGTTAAAAATCCAAATGCCTGGGGGCTAGGCAGGAAGAGTGAATGAGTAAAACACACCTGTAGCACACAGAGAGTGGGGGGACTGTGGCCAAGCAGAGAATGCTTGCCCTGTCAATGAGGGTAGTCAGTTAAGTCCCAGATCATTGTGCCTAGGCTAAAATTCAGGCCAGTGTGATCAGATTTTTTTTTCCAAGAACTATTGGAAATCAGTATTTTTATGTGAGATATTTTGATGTTTAAATGGTGGCAACATGTTCAGATTTTTGAAGAACACTGAGCCAAACAAACATCAGATTGTAAGCAGGGTCTTAAATCTGTTTTGTTTACTGCCGCTTGCACAACATCTAGAACAGTGCTTGGCACATAGTAGGTACATGTTTGTTAAACAGATGATTATTTGTGGACTGCATGACACTTGCAGGCAGTCAGTTTCCAGCTTCTTTTCTACTGCTTCCTCCAACTACCTTTTAGGTTTTTCTGTTGCTTCCTTTCTCAGACCAGGTAATTTTTCATTTTTCAGCTAAATATTTAGACCATATGGGCTGGCTGTGGTGGCTCACACCAGTAATCCCAGCACTTTAGGAGACCAAGGCGGGCGGATCACGAGGTCAGGAGTTCAAGACCATCCTGGCCAACATGGTAAAACCCCATCTCTGCTACAGTTATAAAAATTAGCCGGGCGTGGTGGTGGGCGCCTATAATCCCAGCTACTCCAGAGGCTGAGGCAGGAGAATCACATGAACCCCGGAGGCAGAGGTGGGTAGTGAGCCGAGATCAAGCCACTGCACTCCAGCCTGGGGGACAGAGTGAGGCGCCGGCTTAAAAAAATATGTATATGTATATATACACACATACCATATGTACTTCAAAGGTTACATCCTTCTAGTTTGAATTGGTGTTTGGACCAGGATTCTTGGTGGTTTCTATGAACTTGACTACTTTAGATACTTCATGTAAATGGAATCATTCAGAATTTGGCTTTTTGTGACTGACTGGCTGTGTCAGTTGTACCCAAGGGAATTTAATTTTATTAAATTTCCCAAGAAGAAGGAGCGTGCCAGACCCCGTAGGGCCCCATGGAGAAGCAGCAGGAATGGTCAGGAGGCAGGGTTGAGGGGACAGCCTAGGCCAAACCCCTATTTTGTTTTCCTTAGGAAAGGTGAGATAGGAGAGAGTAAGAACTGGCAAGTTTGAGTAATTCTGGTAGGCTTTGGGGTATGGCAGTCTGGTGCCTGGCCCTGGGTGGATTTAGGGCAAGGCTTGCTGTATGAGAGTCTGATAAAGGAGATGGTTGGGGGTGTGGGCACTGAGTTGGTGAGTTTGCATGTGGAAGATGCGTTGGGGCAGGGGCCTTAGAATTGACTAGCCCTCTAAGAATTGACTAGCCCTGGGAGGTGCGGTCTCTCTCCAGTCAGCAAGGACATAAATCCAATACAATCAAGAAGGCAGAAAATAATACAATGTAGTTTATAACAATTTGCCCTGGGTTGGATGCCAAACAGAGAATTATAAAATGTAAAAAAAGACAGAACACTTAATCCACTCAGCATGATATCCTCAAGGTTCATCCATGTTGTAGCATGTATCAGGATTTCCTTCCATTGTATGTAGAGACCACAAGTTGTTTATCCATCCATTCATGTGTTGATAGACACTTCGGTTGCTCTCACCTTTTGCCTGCCATGAATAATGCTGCTGTGACACGAGTGTGCAAGTATCTCTTCAAGACTCTGTTTTAAATTCTTTTGGGTCTATACCCAGAAAGAGAATCCATGGATCCTAAAGTAGTTCTGTTTTTAATTTTCTAAAGGTCCTGCTGAACTGTTTTCTGTAGCAGCTGCACCTTCTGTATTCTCACCAACAGTGCACAAGAGTTCCAATTTTTCCCACATCCTCGCCAACACTTACTATTTTCTTCCTTTTTTTTTGGTAGGGGCCATCCTGTGAGGCAATACCTTATTGTCTTTGTGGCTTTGATTTCTACTGATGATTAGTGATGCTAAGCATCTTTTCATATGCTTTTTAGTGATTACTTTGTATTTTACAATTTAGTAGTCTGTGTTTTTAAATTGAGTTGCACAATTTAAGTCTTTGAGTTTTCAAAAGTTATAAAAATGTATTTTTTATTATTACTTTTTGTAGCACGGGAAAATCTTCTCAAGGTGATTGCTCTTTTGCACAGAGAGGCAAAAGCTTATCCAATCAGCCTAACTTCAGAAGGTGTTAAAGAATCAGAAACTAGCAATGGCTTCAAAAGCAGGAGGATCGCTTGAGACAAGGAGTTTCAGACGAGCTTACTTGGGCAACCCAGCGAGAGGTGGTTATAAAAATAAAAAATAAAAAATAACTTAGTTGGGCCTGATAGCATGTGCCTGTAGTCGTAGATATCCAGGCGCTAAGGTAGGAGACTCGCTTGAGTCCAGTAGTTCGAGGCCGCAGTGAACTGTGACTGTGCCACTGCACTCCAGCCTGGCTGACAGAGCAAGACCTCATCTCTTAAAAAAAAAATAAAACTGGAAACTAATGCTGGGGACTCTAGCTCTAAGTGCATGGAGGACAGATCATTCATTCACAGAGGACCTACTGTGTGGTAGCTAAGGCATAGAGCTGCCCAGAGCAAGTCCAGACATATGGAGGCAGTCTCTTAGCTATGTGTCCAATGTGGAGGGGTCACCTTACATCCTGAAAGCACTTCTCTATGGAACTGATTAAACTTTTTAGGGTGAGGTTGGGAGGGCAAATCAGGTGAAGAAGTAGAACTAAGTGCGAGCTTTTATTCAGAAAGCTGACCCATCTGATAATGGCAGTTTAGTGTATTCAGAAAGGATTGACAAACTAAAGCGGACCTATAGGAAAAGTAAATACTTGATCTTTATATTTTATTACAACGTCATTACAAGCATATACCATTTTACTGTGTTTCACATCTGTTTGAGTCACATTACTAGTTTCTTCTACAGATTGAAGGGTTGTGACAACCCTGCACTGAGCAAGGCTGTTTTTCCAATAGCATGTGCTCACTTCTTGTCTCTGTGTCACATTTTGGCATTTCTCACAATATTTCAAACACTTTCATTATCATGGTATCTGTTAAAGTGATCTGTGATCAGAGATCTTTAATGTTAATGTTGTCGTTGTTTTGGTGTGTCACTAACTGTGCCCACATAATATGGCAAACTAAATTGATAAAAGTTGCATGTGTTTTGACTGTTTCATGAATCAGCCACTCTCTCCCTTCTCTCTCCCTCTCCTCCTGCCTTCCTGCTCCCTGAGACACAACAGTGTTGAAATTAGGCCAATTAAGAACACTTCAGTGACCTCAACAACATCTAGAAATGATTAAATTTAGTGAGGGAGGCATATTGAAAGACAAGATAGCCTGACAGCTAGGCCTCTCGTGAGGATGCCTTTTGTGAATGAAAAGTTCTTGAAAGAGATAAAAAACGCTACTCCAGTGAACCACATGAATGATAAGACAGCAAAACGGCCTTATTGCTGATAGGGAGAAAAATTGAGTGGTCTGGATAGATTGAACCAGCCACAAACTTCCCTTAAGCCAAAGCCTAATTCAGAGCTAAGCCCTAACTCTCTTCAGTTCTCTGGAGACAGAGGGAGGTAAGGAAGCTGCAGAAGAAAGGTTGGGGCTAGTAGAGGTTGATTCATGAAGTTTAAGAAAGAAGCTGTTTCCATAACATCAAAGTACAAGGTTAAGCAGCAAGTGCTGGTGTAGAAGCTGCAGCAAGTTATTCAGAAGATCTAGCTAAGATCACTGATGAAGGTGGCTTCACTGATGAAGGTGGCTACACTAAACAGCAGATTTTCAATGTGGATGAAGCAGCCTTCTCTAGGAGTTTCATAGCTAGAGAGAAGTCAGTGCCTGGCTTCAAAACTTCAAGGGACAGGCTGACTTTCTTCTTAGGGGCTACTGCAGTTGATGACTTTAAAGTGCTCCTTGATCATTCCCCAAATCCTAGAGTCTTTAGGAATTATGCTAAATCTATTCTACCTATGCTCTATCAATGGAAAAATAAAGCCTGGATGATAGCACATCTGTTTTCAGCTTGGTTTACTGAATATTTTAAGGTCACTGTTGAGACCTACAGATCAAACAAAATTTCTTTCAAAATATTATTGCTCGTTGACAATGCATCTTATCGCTCAAGAGCTCTGATGGAGATGTATATAAGAAGATGAATGTTGCTTTCATGCCTGCTAACACAACATCCATTCTGCAGCCCATGGATCAAGGAGCAATTTCAACTTTCAAGTCTTATTATTTAAAAAACACATTTTGTAAGGCTATAGCTGCCATAGATAGTGATTCCTGTGTTGAATCTGGGCACAGTAAATTGCAAACCTGGAACAGATTTACCATTCTCAATGCCATTAATAACATTCCCACTTCATGGGAGGAGGTTAAAATATCAATAATAACAGGAGTTTGGAAGATGTTGATTCCAACTCTCATGAATGACTCAGGGATTCAAACTTTAGCAGAGGAAGTAACTGCACATGTGGTGGAAATAGCAAGAGAACTAGAATTAGAAGTGGAGACTGAAGATGGGACTGAATTGCTGTAATCTTGTGATAAAACTTGAAAAGATAAGGAGTATTTTACAGATGAGCAAAGAAAGTGGTTTCCTGAAATGAAATCTACTCCTGGTGATGATGCTGTGAACACTGTTGAAATGACAAGAAAGGATTTAGAATTTAACATAATGCTTAGTTCATAAAGCAGTGGCAGAGTATGACAGGATTGACTCCAATTTTGAAAGACATTCTACTGTGGGTAAAATGCTGTCAAACAGCATGGAGTGCTCCAGAGAAATCTTCCATGAAAGGAAGACTCAACTGATGTGATAGACTTTATTGTCTTATTTTAAAAAATGGCTACAGCTACCCAACTTCCAGCAGCCACCATGCTGATCAGCAGTCATCAACATCAAGGCAAGACCCTCCACCAGCAAAAACATTAGGTCTTGCTGGAGGCTTAGATGATCCTTAGCCTTTTTTTAGCAATACAGTATTTTTTTTTTTTTCTTAGAAACAGGGTCTTGTTATGTTGCACAGGCTGGTATGCTGTGGCTTTCACAGGTATAGTCATAGCTCACCGCAGCCTGGAACTCCTGGGCTCAATGGATCCTTCTGTCTCAGTCTCCTGAGTAGTGGGGACTACAATAAAGCATTTTAAAATTAAGGTATGTTGGTTTTTTTAGACACGATGCTGTCGCACATTTTATAGACATATAGTGTAAAATAAACATAACTTTTAGATGCACTGGGAAAGCAAAACGTTTGTGTGTCTGGCTTTAGCGTGAGGTCCGTTTTATCGAAGCAGTATGGAGACAAACTCACAATGTCTTTAAGATATGCCTGTAATTAATACTGACTAGAACAAAAGAAGGTTGATCACATCACTTTTGTGCAAATAATAGTCATATCTACTGTCCCCAAATCCTAGAAAAATATAAATTTAACTCTGTGACAGCTAATTTGTAGTTTCATTGTTAAAAAGTGTTCTGTAGATGTCTTGAAAATGTTATTCTAGGGTGAGCTATACTGACTCAGGATTAATTGAAAAAAGGTATATATGCTGAGGTCTTGACTTCTGAGATGTCCTTTCCTGATAGAGCATTGATGCAGGATGAATCATTTCTGCAGCCTTAGAGACAGCAGGCATTCCTGCCTTTCTGGTTTGCAGACATGGAGGGCTGCAAAGGATGGGGGTGGGGCATGGTAGTCAAGAATGTTAGCCAGTTGGTTAATGGTTAACCCTTGCAACGTGCCAGAGATACACCTAATCTTTGATGAGACCTACTGCTGATGATAATGGTTCACCATTCCTTACCTTTGACTAAGGCCATATACCTTTCATAGTTTTTTTTTAAAAATATGTGGAACTGTGAAGTTTTTTTTTTCTTTTGCACATAAAATTTACATACCACAGAAGTTTTATGACTCATGCCTGGCAAAGAAAGCAGGTGGTATCCATGAATAGTTTGTCATCTTTTAGAGACTCGTAGAATGATTGCTATCGAATTTTCATTTAACTTGAACACAGCTGTGTAGAGACCAATGTAAAGTGGTCCTTTCCTCAGAACAAAACACACAAAAAACCCATCTGACCTCTTGTTAGCAGATTCGTCCTTTTAGTGTGTTATGTTGCAAATGCCAGTGAGACATTTTTACCTATGAGGACCAGTCATCTGGACTGGAAAAAGATTTTTAAAAGAAAATAAAGGGAGGAAAGAAAAATTCGAGGTCTCCCCTCCCCTCACAGGGGCTGTTTTGGGCTGGGTGCAGTGTCAATTATCCGATGGCTGACTCCAGGAAGAGAGCCACCTGCATCTCTGGTTAATGAGTATTGGCCACCTGGCAGAACCACTACCACAAATATGCAATTTCAGTTTTACCATTTGTCACATACAACAAAAGGTTTTGGCATTCTTGCTTACTTAAGAAACATTCTGTAAACATTAGAAATAGTTTTAATATTTATTTATTTTATTCTTTTAGATATAGGATCTCTGTCTTCCAGGTTGTAGTGCAGTGGCACCATCACAACTCACTGTAGCCTTGAACTCTGGAACTCAGGTGGCCCTCCCATCTCCGTCTCGGGAGTAGCTGGAATGACAGGCACGTGCAACCAACACCCAGCTCATTAAAAAAAAAAAAAAATATATATATATATACACACACACACACACACACACACACACACACACACATTTTTTAGACGGAGTCTCACTCTGTCACCCAGGCTGGAATTCGAGTTTCACTCTGTCACCCAGGCTGGAGGGCAATGCCATGATCTCAGCTCACTGCAACCTCCCACTCCCAGGTTCAAACAATTCTCTTGCCTCAGCCTCCTGAGTACCTGGGATTACAGGCATTTGCCACCACGCCTGGCTAATTTTTTGTATCTTTAGTAGGGGGGTTTCATCATGTTAGCCAGGCTGGTCTTGAACTCCTGACCTCATGATCTGCCTGTCTCAGCCTCCCAAAGTGTTGGGATTACAGGCGTTAGCCACCGCACCAGGCACCCCCAAAAAAACAAAACAAAAAAACATTTTTTAATTTTAAAGAGACGGGGCCTCCTTTGTTGCCCAATCTGGTCTTGAATTCCTGGCCTCAAGCAGGTCTCCCACTATGGCCTCCCATAGCGTTGAGGGTACATGGTATGAGCACTGTGCCTGGCCAGTTTTTATATTTAGGAAAAAGCTAGCAGGAATTGGCTCTTCCCAGTTCTGAGAAGTTTGTGATTAATGCTATTGATGATTCCTAACTTGTTATCAGAGTCCTAGTTTCCTTTCCTTATTAATCTAATGAATTGTCCTTGGCTTCCCTTCTTCATAGTAACGTCACTGCTGCCTACGCATGGTTTACATGGACAGTGTCTCTCTGTTTATGTCTCTGGGTTTAGGTTTACCCCTAAGAGGGTTCATTATAAATCCGTGCTGATCTGACTATTTGGTCTGAGTTGGAATATTTTTTTGCTTGTTACAAACTTGAGTTTTTTGAGACAAGGTCTAACTCTGTTGTCCAGACAGGAGTCCAGTGGCACGATACTATCTTAGTGCAGTCTCAAACTTCCAGACTCAAGTGATCCTCCTGCTTCAGTCTCCTGAATAGCTGGGACTACAGACACATGCCACCATACTGAATAATTAAAAAAAGTTTTGGTAGAGGTGAGGTCTTGCTGTGTTGCCCAGGCATGTCTCAAATTCCTGAGTTCAAGTAATACTCCAACTTTGGCCTCTTAAAGTGTTGGAATTACAGGCGTGAGCCACTGCATTCACCTGCAAACTGTTAAATTAAGAAAAAAGTAATGAAATTAGCTGGGCATGGTGTGCATGCCTGTAATCCCAACTGAGGCAGGAGAATCGCTTGAACCCAGGAGGCGGAGGTTGTGGTGAGCCGAGATTGTGCCGTTGCACTCCAGCCTGGGTAACAAGAGCAAAACTCTGTCTCAAAAAAAAAAAAATAATAATACTAACTCTGCTTTCCTGGGTTAAGTTTTCTGTGTTTAACCACCTCTCATATGGCTTAATAAGAGTCACATTGTAATATTATTAAAATATGAAAAGACAAGTTTGGCATTTTACCCAGTTCCATGAGATGAATTGCACTATTTATCACATCATTCCTTGAACTTTGGTGTTGACTTAAAATTGTACAGCCTATCAATGAAGGATACATTTTTCTCTTTGCTATATTTAGTTTCCTCAAGCTGCTCTTGGGCATGGTGAATCATTTCATTGTTAGTGTTTTACATAGTTTCTAGCAGTAATGAATAATTACCAAGGACCAGATGTTTTTAAACCTTTCCTCTAATGCCCACAGCCATCCTTCCGAGTTAATCTGCCTTTTCTTCATATTAATGATAAGGGACCTGAGGCTCCACATGTCCCACAGATGTTGTCATTCCAGGGCAGTCATTTGCTGGCTTCAGATTTCTTTCAATAATAATAAAAAAAAATTTTTTAATGAAGACCTTAGATAGGCTGTAACAAATTACCCCTTTTCCCCTTCTGTGAGAGCCAAGGTTCCTTATATCCGTTAAAATCTGGTGAGACCTGTGGTGAATTGATTGAATCTGTCTGCCCCTCAGTCATTTCTGAAACATTAGGAGGTTGTCCTTCTTCAGAGATTTCAGCACTTCACTCAGTGAGCCGGTTGCCTCAAGCCACTTGTATTTGGAACCATAAAAGAGTTGTCAGTTCACCCAGCTGAAGGAGGAGGGTGTTGGTGGCTTTCTTTGTTGCCGGAAAGATGGATCTGATTATAAGAAGCCTCTCAAGTAGAGAGTTGAATCCAAAAGAACTAGGAGAATCTGGGTGTTTAAACAAAGTTTGAATTGACATGGGATGTTGAGATTGCAGCTTGTTTAGGAAGGGAAGAGGTTAAGATCTCTGACTCCTAATTGGAAGTCTGTGTCCAGAGTCTGTCTTTGTCCCAAGCTGCTAAGATTATTTTTCCAGTGTCTTTGATAATTGCCACAGGTATACAAGAATATGGACACATGTGGGTATGCCTTACATATTCGGGGGAATATTTTTCAGGAAACTTTCATTTTTGGGCATATCCTCATTGATACATTAGAATAAAATATAAAGCAAAAATGGTATAAACTGGAATTGTGATTGATCATCTAGAATGAGAAAAGGTCACACATTTGTGGACATTGGTAGACAATGTGTGACATTTTCTCATTCTAGATGAGGTTGCTTCAAGAGTGTTGCTGAAACACTCTCGGAGGTAGAAGCATTTGCCCTTTCCCCTCCTGAAGCCTGCTGGCACAGAAGTGTCATGGGGGTAAGAGTTCCTGTAGGAAATGTAATGGCTTTTGAAGTTCAGTTTCCTGTAATGTGAAGAGGTTTCTGTATTCGAGACATAAAACAAAACTGAGTATTATTTTCTTTTTAGGAGTTGTCTCATAGACAATCTAAAAAAAATGAATGTTTAAATTAGAAATAATATAACAACTTTATGGAGCATTTGGTTGCTTAACCATTTAAAAAACTGCAGTTATGTGAACTTTGGCAAACTTTCTGAATTCACGTAAATGGATCATTTTACTATGTAAAGTGTTAGCTTTGAAGTTTTCTTTTGAGGGAAGAGAGAAATATGTTAAATTACATTTGCTTTTGTTTGGATGGCTGAAAGATGAATATGATGCAAATTTTAAAAGTACAAATCTTTTTTGTGTACGGTAAAAAGTTTTCATTCCACTCCTGCTCGGCAGCCTGCCGGTCCACCTTCCAGAGGTAACAGTTGATAGTTACTAATATATTCTTCAGAGAGATTTTGTATGTATACTAGCGTATATATCCTTACCTTCTTTCCCCACACACTCTTTCTACTGATCAATCTCTCTAGTGTTTTATACCAGTGTGGTCTCTTATTTTGGCAGGCATTAATTCCAGTATATGTAGAGCCTCCTCATTCATTCATTCATTTTTTTCTGTTACATGCACACGCTGTCCACATAACCTCTCTGTGGTGCAGTTTCTAGGTTGCTTCTAGATTTTGCAATTAATGAAGAATTTTCTCACACAACCAGGAGTCTTAGAATAAATTCCTATAAGTGGAATGCTGGGTTAAAGGGCATGGGCCGCTGGGTGTGGTGGCTAGCATCTGTTATCCCAGCACTTTGGGAGGCAGAGGTGGGAGAATTGCTTGAGTCCAGGAGTTTGAGAACAGCCTGGGCAACATAGTGAGGCTGTCTCTGCAAAATAAAAAAATTAGCCAAGGGTGGTGGGGCATACCTGTAGTCACAGCTTTTCAGGAGACTGAGGTGTGAGGATTGCTTGAGTCCAGGAGGTTGAGGCATTGTGAGCTATGATCACACCACTGTACTTCAGCCTAAGCAACAGAGTGAGACCCTGTCTTTTAAACTAAAACAAGGATCTCTCAGGGAAAAAAAATATTTAAGAGGTGTGGGCATATGAGCATTTTAAATTTTAATTTATATGACCAAATTACTTTCCAAGGAAATTATACCAAATTATACCATCAGCAATATACTGTGGTTCCTCATAGACTATTGGATTTGAAGGCATTTTCTTGGGAATGGGAAATTGAGAATTTTAAAATATGCATCTTTAGATACATAATATGTTGAGTACATGTATACAGATATGTTTCCATATATTTCATTATTGAGTAATCATATTTGATTCTCTTTTTGGAAGCTAGGTAAGTTTATGTGGCAGTTTTCAAACATTGAAAGCTACTAGGTTGAGAAAATATAAATAATAAGGTAATTTGAGGAACTTTTAGTTTCTTGTCCTTTCTCTCTTACATCCCTCTGAATTATTTAAGGTCCAACTGAGTCTTGCCTTCTTTTGTGAAACTGTCCACAATTATTCCAGTTTTTTTTCCTGGGTTAGCAGAGCCTGTACTCAGTGGTATGCTTTTGTTAGAATGAATCTGTACAGTATCATGTTTGTGTGCCATGTTAGGAGACTCACAGCATTAGAAGGGAAAGAACAAGGAGGAGCTTAACTCTTGGCTTTGCCCTGTGATTTTTATCTAGCTCTTGCAACAGAAACAAGAACATTCAATAGATACTATTTTCTTATTTTTAAGACCCTCCCCCAGTACTTTGTTATAATATTTTAAGCAAAACTTGTATTATTTTTTCTGAATATAAAATTAATAGACCATTGTAGAAAACATAATATAGAACATTTGATAAAACAAAATAAAAATACCCAGAACCTATCAGCCACGAGTACTCATGACCATCATTTCTTTTGTCCCTCCCTCCTTTCCCCTCCCCTCCCCTCCCCTCCCCCCCTTTCTCTCTCCCTCCCCCTCCCCTTGTGTTTCTAATGAAATTAACAGCAGCATGCTGATGTAGTTTTATGTTCTTTTTTTCTTTTTTACCCTAAGAATAGCTGATGGCATGGGGTATTTGCTCATGGAACTGTATATACATAATATGAAATGTAGAGAAAGTTTTGAAAAAAGAGTTTAGAAATAAAATTATGATAATACTGCATTTGTTTTTGCCACTCAGTAATATGTGGTAAGCTGCCTGTCTCTGGAGTATATATAGATCAGTCTAGTTCTTATAAATGTTTGTATCTTTGCACCAGGTCCCATAGGCTTCTAGTGATACCATGTTTTCCCTATTATAAATAATGCAAAAGTGACACCCTTTTACATAGATGTATGTAGAACCTTGTAGCATAGATTAAAAGTGGAATGACTGGGTTCAAGGCTGTGCACACTTAAATTTTGATGGATAATGCCAAATTTCCCCTTAAAAATGTTTTACCTGTGTGTATTCCAATAAATAGCCTTCCCATCCTCATCAGCTCTGAAAATGATCACTTTAATTTTTTTTAACTTGATAAAAACATTGCCTCTTATGCATGTTTAATTTACATTTTCCTGATGGTAAGGTTGAATGTCTTCTTAGCTATGTGTCTTTCAGCTATAAATTTTCCATTTTTCTATTTTCTAGTAGATTATTAGGATTTCTTTGATACTTTTTAAAAATGATTTAGTTCCTATTATGTGATCACTTTTAGAATAGGTATGATATAATATTTAAAAAAATATATGTTTTGTGGATATGGGGTGATAAGTTCTGTAAATATTTATTAAATTTGCTTGTTTGGTCTGAGTTCAAATCGTGTTTTTTTTTTTTTTGGCTCTCCATTAGGTTGGTAGATCTTCCTCCATCCCTTTATGTTAAGTCTTTGTGTGTCCTTGCCTATAAGACAGGTCTGAATACAGCGTACCGATGGGTTTTAACTTTTTATTCAGTTTGTCTAACGGTATGTTTTGATTGGGGCATTTAATCCATTTAAGTTTAGGCTTAATATTGATATATGTGAGTTTAATACTGTTATTTAAGGCAAACTAGCTGTTTGCCCATTTGTTGATGTAAATTCTTCGTTGTTGTAATATTCTTTACTTTTTGGTAAGTTTTTAGGATAACTGATGCTGGTTGTTCCTTTCTGTGTATAGTTCTTCTTTCAGAAGTTGTTGTAAAACAGGCCTGGTGGTGAGATATTAACTTTTTTTGTCTGTTACATATATTGCAAGTATTTTCCTCCAGATTGTTTTCTTTTTTTCTTTCTTTCCTTTTTTTTTTTTGATTTTTTGTTTTTTTCCTCCCCATATAGCTCAATTTCTGGAGACCAGGTCGTTGTTTGCTTATTTGTTTCATGCTGTCTTTAGTCATACAGAAGTTTCAATTTATTTAATACAAACTGTATGGTCTCTCAGTTGTGGATCTTATTTAAAAAGACCCTCCAATTTAAAATGTATTTTCTTATTTTTTTTTTCCTGGCAATTTTATGATTTTGTTTTCTTACAAAGACTGACCTAGACTGAAGGAATGATTGAACTTTATTCTTTTTCCTCTGTAGTTTAATCATGAAAATGGATATATTTTTATATAGGATTTTTATGTTTACCTAAGCAGTTCTGTGGAATATGTTAGATATTAAGTTAAAACTGAATCATAAAAATTCAGATTATGGATAAATTATTCTTTAGGACTTTAAAAATCTCTCTCTAGCTGTCATTTAGTTTCTGATAGTGTTCTCTGGTCCCTTAGGGATCCCAGGATTTGGGTAGGGGGTAAGGAGGATTTAAAAAGAATATATAGGTGTCATCAAATCAGTTCTGTTTTCATCTGTAATATTTTATTTGAAAATAAAGGTGCTGCTTAAAACAAGAAACAGAAAACCCACGATTTGCTAATCCACTGGAAGTTTGGGGAGCAGGACAGGTACTAGGAACTCATTTTCCCCAAGGGGTTTCAGTGAATTGGTATGGGTCATGCATGAGGTCAGTGTGCAGTATATCTAGAATTCCTTGCCCTGTGGACCTTGGCTGAGCTCCCCTGACAGGGCTGGGCTAAGCCTAACACTGTGCTAAGCCCTATCCTGTTACAGTTTTAAAGTATGTTCCACAGTGTGACCTTCTGCTCTACAGCACTTTGCACACTATTATTCCACGTTTCCTCCTGGATACCTCTCTCATCTGTTCACTGGGATCTAGTTATGCAGAAGCAATAAATACTGCAGAGCATAAACATTTTTGTTAGGAACTGAAGTACATTTCTAAATCTGTGAGCACAAAACTGAAATGGAAAATTACCGAGCACATTATAAGCTCAGGACCAAGAATGCCAGGAGAGTTTTATTTTTTGTTTAGAAAAGAAACATGAAGTGTTGTTTATCTGTGGGTGTAAAAATTGTATTAAAATAGCACATGATAATAATTCTAAAAAGCTTTTTTCCTTACCCATCTTAATTTGATAACGCCAGTCTTGTCTGAGTACCTTTTCTCCTGGAATGGATTAATGGAACATTATTTCTTTAGACATGAATTATTGCAGATTTTCTGACCAATTCTTATTCCTCACCTTAATGGTACTTAGTTTACTTCAGAAGATTTGAATTAAATTTTGTTTTTGGTGTCATCTTTCAAATCTCCTTTTTATTCCATTATTGTTGATTTTTAAACCACTGTCCCCCTACTTGTAATAGCTACAGTAATAAGTAATTATTAGGCATTGTTATCTGGGCCAGAGACTCTGAAAATGCTTTACATACATTATCTTATTTAATCTTTTCACTGACCCTGTGACATGTTGTTACTGTTTTTCATCTTACAGATGAGGAAACGGAGGCTCAGAGAGTTTAAATACTATGCCACAGATTTTACAGTTGGCTGAAACTCAAACATAGTATTCAAATTCAGGGCTCTTTCTTCAGGGCTCAAGCTTTTCACTGTTATAATGCCTTTAGATTTTTTCCCCTCAATGAGTAAGTAACTCTGTGTGTCCCTTTCTGGGATGATGGTGAGAGAAGAGAAAATACATCTCACCTCAAATGCTGGTCTAGTTGTCAGACAGTTGCTTCTTTGTCCAAAGTGGTTTTAATGTGCAGTCATCTCTAAGACCTGTTGGGTTTCATGAGTCAAGCAAGAAGAATTCCAGGTCTTTCAGGCATCTTCTTCCCTGAAGTTTACTTGTGGTGAAGATGACACATGGTCAGTGTTTCTAATTATAATTTGGTCTTCCTTTTCCTTGAATCTTGTCAAGGAACAGAACCACCCTTCCCCATTCCCTCCCTCCCATTCAGTACTGTAGTAGTAAGTCAGTCTTAGAAACACCATGAGAGGCCACTCTTCCTTTAGACCTCCAGACGTTTTGTCAGCTTTAGTTCTCCCTGCTTTGTTCATGTAAAGCTTCATTTATATGACCAGTTCATATCGTTTTGGCCGTTAGATTCTGGGTATTTTTATTTCTGTTTTATAAAATGTTTTATATTTCTTATGTTTTCTGTAATGGTCATTATTAATTTTATATTCAGAAAAAATAATACAAGTTATATTTAAAATGTAACAAAATACTGGGGGAAGATCTTAAAAATAAGAAAATAATATTTATTGAATGACCGATTTGCCCAGCCACATTTGTGTTTCTTGAAGGAACACAAATATAACTATGGATTCTAATATCTTTCATGGTATTCTCATTATGCATACACAATGAGAGACACTCTTTTGTCTTATTTATAGCCAAAGATGCTTTGTTGAATACAGCATGAAACAATATGATTTTTAACTATACAGTTTTACTGTGATCTAAGGATCAGCATGATACAATTAATAGTGCTCCATCAAAGGTAAATGTTAACAGGGGCAGCTTCTTTATTCTCAGCTGAGGTATCAATTCCCAGGGGAATGCTTATCTTGGGAGAAAAGATTAAGTTCAGGGTTATATGTGAAACATTTTCCCCTTTGTAACTTTGTAGAGAAACCTAAAGGATCCTTAAATGTCTAGCTCTGGAAGGAAGCTGGGTTGGTTGACCAAGTGATTCCACCACCCCATTGTAAGAGGACTGACTGTATTTGCTCAAAGCCTTGAGGTTAGTGGGGAAAGCAAAGCTGGAAACCAAGGCAAAGTGGTTTATTATAAGAGACTTGTCTTTGGCCTATACTTTATTACTCATAACTAACATTTATTAACGTGTCACTTACTGACCTAACCTGCAGAATCTAAACTCTCAGAACAGACTTATTTTATAGATGAGACATACTGTTAGCCTTTATTTTATAGATGAGACACTGATGCTTAGAGAGCTTAAATAAATTGGTCAGTTGGTACTAGGTAGAGTCAGGACTTGAATTCAAGCATCTCTAGCTCCAGAGAGACCATCCTAGAATAAGTCCTTAAATGCAGTTCTCTTTCTCATGCATTTGTTCAGTCAACCAATGCAGCTGATGTGATGCCTGCTGCTGATGAGCATCCTACGAGGCTCCGGAGCTGCAGAGTTGAGTATAAAATGATCCATGACCTTGAGCAGCTCGTGACTGAATGGCACAGTGGGACAAGTGCTGGGAGAGAGAGAGTCCTTGTCCAGGACTGAGCAAATCCAGAGATGAGGCCTCCAACCTTAGAGAGGGGCAGTTGAGAGAACTTTCCTGGAAAGTTGACTCCAAGTGAGTTCTGAAAGACAGCTAGGAGTCGGCTGGATGAAGATTGGGAAGCATGGCCTCTCAGAAGCAATGCACTCAAAGGCTTGGAGATTAGAAATGGCATGGTGGTTCCATGGTTCCTGCTCTCTGCCCGTGACTGACGCACATGAGAAAAGGGTAGGCGAGGGTGGGGGCATGGTACAGATGGATACGTATTTGGTCTTGGCTCTTCCACTTCCTAGCTTTGTGTCCTTGAGCAAAACCTCAACCTCGTCAAGCCTCAGTTTCGTCATCCGTAACATGAGGATAAATAATATACTTACCTCAGGACTGTTATGAGGGCTAAATGACATAGCTGAAAGTGCTTAACACCATGTGCGACACATAATACATGCCCAGTACATTGAAGATGCGGTTATTCATCACCATCATTATTGTCACTATTTTTCTCTTCCTTGATATTTAGGTAGGCAAGACCCAGATCTTAAAGGACCTTTCTCAAACCACCTTATGTTGTCTTTCGATGTAGCCTTACCCACACCGTGAACTAGGGAAATTCTGATATCTTTGAATGCTAGGTGGAAGGATAGAGAGAATTTCGTATTTTGAGAAGCGGTAACAAGCTCATTTTGATGAAATGTATTGCAACATAGCAGAGAGGTCAAGAGCTTTTTCTGATGTCTGTGCTTGTGATGGGAAAATTGTATTGAGGAAAAGGCAATAATATTACAGTGTCACTTTTGCAAAAATCTTCTTAAGCACAGCTGTCAAAAACCTCTTTCCAGAGAAGGCCATTTGCCCTCTGTGATCCTGAAGAATTCGTCACCACTAGATTATGAGCTTTCTGAAGACAAAAGCCAGGTTGTACCTGTCTTTAGATCCACAGTGTCTGACACCTTTCAGTTGCTCAATGAAAATGGGTGAAAGTTAATGATCTCCTGAATGTTCTGGTATTTGGCATTTTACAAAGGGCAGATATTGTTAAGAAAAAGATAAGACTTATGACAGCATGCTATTTGGTTCCTTTTACATGGTTTTTATGTACTCAGCTCTGATATTGCCCTGCTTAGATGCTTTAGTGATTTTGATTCTTTTGTGTGCCTGTATAGAGAGTTGTTTTGGAGATGATTAAAGTGTTTTGTGGTAGGTGGGCTTTGTGAGAGCGGTACAGCTGTGTCTGTCTTAAACAGCTTTATCCCTATTGTCTAGTGTAGTGCCTGGCCTCTACAAGGTACATGATAAACATTCATGATAATAAATTTCTATTAAAAATGTGGGTCAAATTATTCTGAAACATAGTCTTGATTTAACCAATTTCGCTTACTTTTCTTGGCCCATAAGTGGAAGGATGATCTGTGGTCAGTACAAAATTTAGTTCAAATTTGGGTAGAGAGGGTCTTAATGTTTAAAAGGTTGGCTTCTATGTTGTATGGTGTGTATAGGACCCTTGTGTCATTCATTGTTGTTATGTTTTAAGGGTAAGGTCTTTGGGCTGAATGGGTCAGTGTTCTAGGGTATGGACTTTGGGTCCTACCAGCTCAGTGCTGCATGTGTCTGCTTTTGTTAACATGACTGCAATGTTGGAGGAATGTCATAGCATCTCTAGGAAAGCGATCCTGTAATGCTTGGTCCCCGTTCTCTCTCAGATGCAGATACTTATGTTGCCATTGGCCCAAGATCATATGGACAGTATCTACCTCCTCTTCAACTCAGCCAGCCTATCTTTTATCTTTTAGGTCACTGCTTAAGATGTTAGCTCTCAACAAAAGGCTTTCAAGCCTTCTTCACAGCCTATTTGCAACGTATATGTTGATGGAGCTTTTTTGCTCTGTTGCTCTTCTAATTGGATGTAACAGGGTTTTTTTGTTTTTTTTTTTTTGAGACAGAGTCTTGCTCTGTCATCCAGGTTGGAGTGCAGTGACATAATCTCTGCTCACTGCAAGCTCCACTCCCTGGGTTCAGGCAATTCTGCTTCGGCCTCCTGAGTAGCAGGTGTGCATCACCACACCCGTCTAATTCTTGTATTTTTAGCAGAGATGGGGTTTCACCATGTTGGCCAGGCTGGTCTCGAACTCCTGACTTTAGGTGATCCTCCTGCCTTGGCCTCCCAGAGTGCTGGGATTATAGGCATGAGCCAGCTCGTCCTGCTGGATGTAACAGTCTTTGATGCACCATCTTTAATTCTAGTCTGGCTAAGTTTGGGGGACCTCTCATAAGGTGTTCCCTGCCTCTTCCTTCGTTCACTTTCTGTCTTTTCTCCTCCTTTTCTTTCTCTAGTAGTATGTGAACTACTCATGAATTAGTGACTTGAGGATGGGCTTTGGAAAATAGGCATATTTTACTTGAATTAGTTTTAGTACAGGAATTGGCTTAAGAGAAGTGGATGGAATGCAATTTGTGTTCATTTCTGCACTTACCTGTGAAAATATAAAAGCATATGGATTTTTTCCCCCAGTATTTATTATTTTGTGATAGAATGAAAAGAAAGTAGATGCTTTGGAGAGTCTGACCTAAGTGTGTAAATTAGATATGAATAGCTGAAGGTCGATGCGTCTGGGTGACATGGGATCAACTTTTCCAGATTTACGGAGATGGGCCAGAATTAAAATATGGGATATGCCAGTTTGTCATGTAAACTTCTGAGAACGTTAGCATGTTTTGATTTATTTTTTTCACCACAATATTCAGATTGGCCTATGTTCACTACTAGAGGGAATGTGAGAGGTTTCAGGGAGGTTGTTTTTGTTTTCCAGACAGATGGGGAACAATACTTAGCAAATGCCTCTGGGTGTGTACCTGCAGCAAACACATACATTGGGTAAAGACCCTGATTTCTAGCTTCCCATTGCCTCTCATCTCAATTCTTTTCCTTTTGTTCTGGGCCTTGGGTGGTCTAGCAACCTTGTTCCTATTGTCCCAACCCTAAGTACTCCAAATAATCTATTTCTCTAATGTGGTACGTAGTTTTATACAACACTGGCAGCAGGTGGTGAGCTCTAACGTATATTTCCAATGGTAGAGACTTACTTTCCCATACTCTAGAATCTAAGGAAAAATCTCAATAAAGGCTCATACTTGAAGACATTTTGGAAGATGGGAGACCACATAGCTTAATGGAGACAATATGAGCTCCATCACTAGCTAGTGTATCTTAGGTAAGTTACTTAGACTCTGTAAGGTTTGATTTACTCAACTGTAGACTGCAGATAATGCCTCTACAGAGTTGATGACATGAGTATGGGAGATAATGTATGTACAGAGTTGAGTATGGAGGAAGTGCTCCGTACATGGTAACTATGATTTTTTGTTAAATTAGGGTTTGGTTTGGGGTCATGAACATTTATTGATTATAACTTATTAACGTCTCTCCCTCTAGCACTGCCCCCAGAATAATTCTGATCATTATAAGTGCCAGCACCTGTGGATTTCTGTGAACAAGGAATCACCACTGAAACATAAAAGACTCGATGTCTTCAGCCCTATGGTAGTTCCTCTTCATGCATTTAGGCGCAGCAGAGAAGTTCTGCATATTTGCGGTCACATTCACATCTGTATTACTCAGTGGGTGGAGGTGAGGAGTTGGAAGTCTAAGTCAGTCGTACTTGAAATTTCTCCGTACGTCCACTTCTCCCAGCTCAGGGTCCATCAGCTCTTCCATATTCATCTGTTCTCAGAAATTACAGGAAGGAGAATTTCATACCATTTGTCTAAGGAGGCCTTGATCCTGGGGGTTATCACGCATTTCCCAAACTTGAATGAAATATTCCTCTTGTTCCTCTTCCTGAAAGAATTCCAAAGCTTCCTTCAAGGCAGTCAAGGGGATCATTCCTTTCCTGAGAAGCATTCCTCTGTTCTGAGTCTAGGAGGCTTCATGGCCCTTTTTGTCTTGTGGCAGCTTCCTGGGAGAGACACGAAGCTCACTTATGAGTGCTCAGAATAAAAATACAAAACACAGTAAGTGCTCAATAATGTTAGCTAGGACAATGGTGGTGGTGGTGCCTGATAAATGATTTAATCTCATTTATGCTCCACCTTCCCCTCCACCGTCCTTCCCGGTTAATTAGCAGCACTAATACTCTGGTTAGACTCAGCTCAGTGCTTTCTATTCAATATGAATAAGTGAGTATTGTTTACTGCTAAGCCAAGTGTGGTGTTTAGATGGCATTTTCTTTGTTGAACACATTTTTTGTTTTTCCTTGAGTAAATGCCTCACCTTTTCATTCTCTCTGTTTTCTTTGAACATCTGACCGAGTCTTCCCACACACCTCGAACTGCCTTGGGAAACAAACGCCTCTTGTATAACTTTCCACATGGTCCAACTTTTTTAGATAATCTCAGCACCTGGCACTTTGCTCCCCCTGAAGCATCGCTCTTGGAGACCGTTAGTGATTTTCTGTTCCCACCGGCATGGAGGAGGAATAAAGACATTCAAACAAGTCTCCTATTTTCAAGTCCTTCCCTACCCATAACCTACCCACTTACCTCACTGAACAAAATACCTGGTAGGTACCTTGTGTCTCTAAATTTAAGTGTACAGACAGCAAGTTAAGCTTTCTCTGCCAGGTTTTCACCTTCTTTATTTATATTTTGTGTTGGGGGGTTTCTGAAACGCTTGTTTCATCAAACATGGAACTCTTCACATCTGTGTCTTGTTCTCATTGATTTGAAGTGATTTTTCAGTTGGGAAAGGGATGGAAACATCTGCATTTTGCCACTTTAACTCAGCCGTCTCCTAACTTTTAGTTCCAAATTCATTTATTATTTTTTAAAGAGATAGGATCTGTATCACCCAGGCTGAGTGCAGTAAAGCAATCATAGGGTCATAGCTCACTGCAGCTTTGATCTCCCAGACTCCCAGACACAAGCTATCTTCCTGCCTCAGTGTCCTAAGTAGCTAGGACCACAGGTGTGTGCTGCCATGCCTGGCTAAGTTTTACATTTTTGTAGAGACGAGGTCATACAGTGTTGATCAGGCTGGTCTTGAACTCCTGGGCTCAAGTGATTCTCATGCCTTGGCTTCCTGAAGTGCTAGGATTACAGGCATGAGCCACCGCACCCGACACCAAATTCCTAATGATTGACTGGATTAAAATAACCATGCCAAGCAAGGAACTAAATACACCTGTATTTTCTAGACCCATTCTATGATTTCTTTTTCCTATTGTCCTATTCTTCATTATCTGATACAAATGATAGCATGCTTATCTTTTGGAGGTGAAGGGGTCTTTCTCTAGTAAGAATTATTTTCCTTCAAATGCAGATTTTATGGAAACTCCAACTGGCCTGCTCTGTGTTTTCTGATAAATAATAAGCCCATCTCTATCAGTTAGGTGGTAAAGGTCACTTGTTTCATTTTAGTACTATAACTTAAAGAAAACAAGGAGAATTTAGAGTTAATAGAGAACCACTGAGATAATTAAAAGGTGAAGAAATAATACCTGAAAAGAGAAGGTAGGAAAGGTAGGATTATTTACATCGAAGAATATGAGGGAGTGAATGTCATATGAGAGTTAAATATATAAAGGTGCAGTGTAGAGAAGATGGTGCCCACTTGCCCTTTTCAAAATAAAAGACTTCAAGAGGAAGTAGATTAAAGTAGCAGTAGAGTCTATAAATAGCATAACAGAGTATAAAAATAGCAGTAGAGTATATTTTACAAAGAAGAAATTTTAAGACAGTGAAGGTTGTTACTGGAATGACCTATCAAGAGATGGTCATCTTGAATAATTTTTATTTAATAGTGTTTAGCTTCATCTACAGGTTCTAATTTAGCTCATAAATGACTAAGCACCACTACTTTTTTTGTGTGTCCAAATCAGTTCACTTCGTCTTGAGTGTCTTGAGAGTATCCACGCACAGGTAGTAGAAGTCTTGATTCTTCACTCTGGCCTATTCTAATGTCTGTGTTGGAATCCTCCTTTACCAAGCTGACTTCAGTGCAGCAGTACTCTGGAGAACTAATGACTTTATAAGGCTCCAGTGTCTGTGTATATAAGATAGTTTTCAAAAATCACATGTAATAGATAACTAGAATATTGTAATTTTTATTCTTTTTTTTTTGAGAGAGTTTCGGCATTTCGCCCTTATTGCCCAGGCTGTGTGCAATGGCACGATCTTGGCTCATTGCAACCTCTGCCTCCTAAGTTCAAGCAATTCTCCTGCCTCAGCCTTCCAAGTAGCTGGGATTACAGGTGCCTGCCAGCAGGCCTGGGTAATTTTTTTTTTTTTTTTTTTTTTTTTTTGCATTTTTATTTGAAATGGGATTTCACCATGTTGGCCAGGGTGGACTTGAACTCCTGACCTCAGGTGATCAATCCCAGCCTCCCAAAGTGCTAGGATTACAAGCGTGAGCCACCGCACCCAGCAATTTTTATTTTTGTGCTGCATTTGTTTGGGTCTCCGATTGCTTCTGTTTCAAATGTTGCATTTACATGAAATAAAGTGAGATTGGATATAATCTTTACTCAAAAATAAAAAATCTTACTTGAAGCTCTTATGTTCTCTTTGAGCCGTTATGTACCCTCGTCATCTCCTTTTCTCCTTTTTACTTGACGCCTTTTGTAGATATCCTGAGCCCTAGAACAGCGTGTGGATGCTTGCAAATTTTCATCCACTTCTTGTTTCTTTCTTGCCCTTGCTTCTCTGTGGGCTCTTCTCTTCCCAGCTGCCCAGCATATCTGCTGCTCTGTTTTTATCCTTACCTATCACTTCATATGACTTGGTAGGCAGAGGGTGTCTTTTCTTGTTCTTTGGGAAATATTGAAATCAATAATCTGTGCTGTGTGAATAATGGTTTTTGAGGAAATGATATGTAAATATAAGGGAGTAGAGTCATTTGATGTTCGAGTAATGTGTTTGTAGTTAACACTTGATTGGGGGGCAACGTATTACATTTATCAAAACCTATCCTTAGATCTGCTGCTTCTGAAGTTGAGGTGCTGTGACTTGGCACTATAGCTATTGAGAGATGGGATTGCTATTTTTGATGGTTGATCATACCCAGGGCCATGCCTAAGATTCACAGTTCTACTATTTATTGCAGACTGCATTTTGGGAGGCTTTCTCCTTCTTAGACCTCCTGTCACAGGAGGACACTGAGGCTTTGAGGTATCCCTTTTGGGGTTGAAATTCTCATTTACTAAAGCTTTTCTGCCATCTTGAGGAATCATGTTTAAGGTAACCCAGTAAGAGAACAAAGCTATAACAAGAACTTGGCTCTTTTGACTCCAAGTGTGGGTCTTTTCTTTTTATTGAAGGACTTAAGAAAACATATTGTTTCAGTCATCTGACAAGTGAAGAAATGGAAGTCATAGTAATTTGTGATGGCCTCTGCATTTAACAGTTATCTGGGAAGCAATTTAGGAGTATGCAATAAGAGACTTCTAAAAATGTATAGTTTTTGACTTGGTGACAGTCTTGAAGAATCTATTCCAAAGAAAGAATTAGAAATATAGGCAACTCTTTTTGAAAAATAGCAAGAAATTAGATGATGTCTAAGAAATTAGATGATTAGAAGATGTCAACAATAGAGAATGGTTAAATAAATGGTGATCCATACACTGGAATATTATGTAACAGTTTAAAATTGTTTGAAAAATTTTCAACAGCATGAGAAAGTAATACATAGTAATCATAAATAATGAAAAATTTCAAATAAATTGGTATAATCTCAGTTGCATAATGAATTAAGCATATACTTAATTAAAATAATGGGATAAAATATGCAAATACTTTAATATTGGTCCTCTCTGGGTGGTGACATGGGTGATTTTTTTCTTTTAGCTTTCAATCAGTTCCAATATTCTTATAATGAATTTATAATCAGAAAATAATTAAAGGTTATTAAAATATTTAGGTAAAGTAGTAAAAATCACTGAGCTTTCTAACCCTAATAATTCAAAAGAATAAATTTCAGGACATAAGCTGTTTTAAGAAATTCTGTTTGTTTGTTTTTGTAATAAAGACAGGGTTGGGTGTGGTGGCTCAAGCCTGTAATCCCAGCAATTTGTGAGGCTGAGGCGGTGATCTAACCTGAGGTCAGGAGTTTGAGACCAGCATGGCCGAAACCCCATCTCCACTAAAAATATAAAAATTAGCTGGGCGTGGTGACGAGTGCCTGTAATCCCAGCTATTTGGGAGGCTGAGGTGGGAGAACCGTTTGAACTTGGGAGGGGGAGGTTGCAGTGAGCCGAGATCACGCCATTGCACTCCAGCCTGGGCAAGAGTAAGACTCTGTCTCAAAAAAAAAAAAAAAAAAAGGGTTTTGCTCTGTTGCTCCAGTTGGAATGCAGTGATGCAATCATAGCTCACTGCAGCCTCAAACTCCTAGGCTCAAACAGTTCTCCTGCCTCAGCCTCCTAAGTAGCTGAGACCATAGGCATGCACCACCACATTCAGTTAATTTTTAAATTTTTTGTAGAGATGTGGGTCTCGCTGTGTTGGCCAGGCTGGTCACAAACTCCAGGACTCTAGCGATCATTCCACCTCAGTCTCCCAAAGTGCTAGGATTACAGGCATGAGCCACTGTGCCAGACCAAAATTTTGCATTTAAAAAGGAATGCTTGATCTTGTTGTTTTTTTTAAAGCAAAACATACTACTTTGTACATTTTGTTTTTTGTCAGTGTATGATTGTATATGGTACCAAAAGCCATGTGATAAGAGAGTGCTCTAAATATTATTTATTAATAAATAGTTAAATATTGTTACTTACGCTATTGTGCAAATGTGCACCTTATGGTATAACCTAATGGCGAAAGACTGAGCGTTGGAGCCAGGCTTTGCCACCTGCTAACTCTGGAATTCTGGCCAGCTTATGTGCCGCAGTTTCCTTATTTATAAATTGAGAGTGTGAAGATAAATGAGAAAATACACGTAAAAGTCTTTAGCACACTTCTTGGCACACAGTAATTATTTAAAGGCTATTATAGCTGAAATGATCAATGAATTGTAAGTGTTCTACTGAAGGAACACTTCTTCCAAATTTTCTCATATATAGTATTTAGGAGGTCCTAGGTGTGTTTTTTTTCTGAATACAATGGTAATAATCCAGAGACTGTGTAAGAGAAAGTAGATGTTTCTTCTCTGTTCCTCCTCTTATCCCTCTGAGGATGGAAATACTCCATGGTTTTCTCCAAGCTCATATAAACCTAAACATACACAAGGTAACTGGTTTCTTCGCTTTGGTTTTGCCTTATATATTACTCTTATATATTACTTTTCCTACTTAGTAACACACCATGAGCATTGCTCAGAGCTAATATAGATTAAACTAATTTTTAATAACTACAGAATAGCCTAAATAATGTAGATATGCCAAAATGTACTTGAATTATGCATTTTGGATACTCAGGTTATTGCAAGTTGCCACCCTCTACTACAGATGATGTTGAATGCAGCATCCATATACAGAATTTTAAAGATTCATTGCATTTATTTCCAATGAAAGTTTCCCCAGAGTGACATTGCTGAGTTTCAGAGTCAGTGCTAATTATAGTGCAAAAGGGATTTGGGGTGCAAATACTATATAGAATTTTGTTGGTTTCTGCCCTTTTATAATCTAATTGAAGAACAAATACGCATTTATTTTTCCACGGATTTCTTTGCTTATATACAACAATTTTAGTAAATGGTGTTTATTTCCAGGGAGGTTTGAAATCCTTAGCATTTTGAAATGTAAATCAGAAGAGCAAAAGGAGTCTCTTGAATTAGGTTTACTCTGCGTAGTATTTGTTGTATTTATTAGATACAAATTTCTTAGAAATTGTACATAGTTAAGTCTTGCAGTTTTTGAGAGCTAAGAGTCCCACTTGAGAACTGAAGCACCTGACTTTTGCCTTCTTGTTCTTTAATGTGCTTACACCCTACACAGTTGCAGACAGGGTAAGAGCCATCCCCACATGCAGTATCTTGTCCCTGGAGGCCCAGGCTTGCTCAGTACTGATGCAAGCAGCTGAACAAATCTTGTTTTGAGGTCACCGATGGTAACAGGAATGATAGTATGCTAACAAATTATTTTTACAAACATAGAGTTACTGTTCTAGCAGTAGACAGGTTCTTTTTCTTTGTAAAGACACTGAGAGCTACTTAGTACAACATAAGATGTTCCAGGTGTCCACTTAAGTAGTGTGGGGTATGTGTGTGTTGTGTATGTCTTTACAAGGCAGGGGACAGAGAAGAAAGGACAATTGTAATGGGTTTGTGGTGTGTGTGTGCGCGTGCATGTGTGGCCATAGTCTACTTTTAATAAGCAGCATGACCATGTCTGTTTAGAAGCTTTGTTTTTCCCTATTAGTAATTAACATTTGGTTACATCAGTTGGGATTATACAACTGTTTAACAGCTGACACTAGTTCATACCTGTTTTCCTGCTTTCTCCCCTCTGATTCAGCTTCTTGGCTCTGGAGATGCGATTGCATTATACACTTTAGAATCCACTTGATTGTACTTCTCATTCACTGGAGTGGTCACATATCTGAAACCCACTGGGCACCCTGTCATGGTTCCATGTCAGTTGGACCTGTAGTTCCTTGCTTTGCTTTCGTATTTTTTCTCCTTGTGTTGAATAGCCTTAACTTTAAGAATTATCTGCTCTGTAACTGCTGGCTTGTTGGGAAACCGTGTTTACCATTGTGATATTTAGCAGTCAGTGTGTTTCCTTGGGCTTCCTGCCGTATTTAGTGAATTAGCAAGGACAATAATGGCCATGATAACAAACACATAAACAGTGCTTACCATGTGCCAGGAATTTATTAATTTATTGTGATTTAATATTTATTAGGTTTATTAACTCATAACCTTCCCAACAACTCTAGGTGGTGGGGACTGTTTTCATTTTCATGTTAGAAGTGCCGGGAGCGAGGCAGCTTCGGACCCATGGCTATGCAGTGTGTAAGTGGCTTAGGCATGGAAATGACTCTTGCTTCTGGGTGAGGCTCGCTAGTGGGGCTGGAGAAACCAGTGAATGAGGCGACATTCCCAGGGAAGCTCAGAGCTGGATGCTCAGACCCAGGTGGAGAGAGCTGGCAGAGTCACTTGGCTGCTGCTCACTGCTTGGATGGGAAGTGACACCCTGGACATAGGAGGGAAGTTGAGGGAACTCACTCAGGATGGGAGGAAGGAAATGGGGGAAAGGGAGGTGTGGAAAGCTTTGCTGAGGGAGGTCACAGGCAACTGTCTCTCTAGTAGAGCCCTTCTTTCCTGGCCACTTCTGCCCCTGCAGAGTGCACATCTCTGGAGAAAGAGCGAAGCAAGTTAAAGGTATGTTTACCCTCAGCAAGTGTCTTTAGATTTAATGAGTGAGTCATAGCCCCTGCCTGGAAAACCTCTCCATTTGCTTTTGCGATTGTGTTTTTCAAAATGGTTTTTGAAGAGGTTCTATGTGACAAGCTCTCTCACGCCACAACACAGTGGTACAATAGAAAAAGACATCTAGATAAGAGGCTCTGGCAGGGTGCTACGGCGGGGATGGGACCCTGATTCTGCCACCATGCCTTCTGGATAGAGCTTCCTCGGGCTGAATTGGGTCCCAGCCTCAGGCTCACCTCCACCGTATCTGAGTAATGTCCACCGTGGGGGGTGAGCAAAGATAAACTGCTGATGTCACAGCTTTTTTGGTAGACATGTGGGTGCTCGCTATTGTCTTTGTTACTTTTATATCATGAGGCTGTAGCTTATAACCCTCTTTCTGTGTGATATCAGCATGGTTTATTGGGTAAAAATGGGGTCAGATGGAGCTCTGGGTTTGAGCTTGATTGTCTTTAGTCACTGAGTGATTTTGTGGGAAGTTATTTCTTCTCTTTAGCCTCACTCCTTAGTCTGTAAAATGGAGTGGTATAATAAGAGTAGCCCTGTCATAGGGCTGTTGAGATTGTGCTCAGCAGTGTGCCCCCGTCAATGTGTCTGCTTCACGAATGGAGGTGCTCATTATCACCTCCTTAGTGCTCTGACACTTGGGAATTTCCCATTCTGAATTGTAGGTGTAATAATAAGTCCTGACACTACAGAACATACATCATTGTGGATATAGAAACTGACAGCAAAAAGAGCTGGAATTGAGGAGTTGCAGATTGCACAGCTCTCAAAGAAGGGTGGGGTGTCTTACGACAAAGCATTCCTGGCGTGACTAGACAAAGCTCATCTGAGAGTAAACTGGCGTCAGGTATTCTTCTGATGGAATTGATTAAGCAAGCCGGACCAGGAAGACTCCTTTATTTTATGCCCAACTGATTGTTCTTTACATTTTAAAGAACTTGTCATTTTACTTACAGAATTTTTCCGTTTGCCTTTTAATAATGAAGGGAAAAACTATTGCTTTTGGTTTTACCTAGTTAAATCCAAGTTCTATTTTGGAAGGACAAAGGAGTTAGTTTGGAGGGAAAATTCTGACCCTTTTTTCTTGTAATGTACCTCTGCAAAGTGAGCACTGTTATCTGTTTTACCAGGTTACTTTAAAAAGTATCATTTAAGTCCAAGTGCGGTGGCTCACATCTGTAATCCCGACGCTTTGAGAGTCCGAGGCGGGTGGATCACCTGCGGTCAGGAGTTCGAGACCAGCTTGACCAATGTGGTGAAACCCCTCATCTCTATTAAAAATACGAAAACTAGCCAGGCATGGTGGCATGCGCCTGTAATCCTAGCTACTCATGAGGCTGAGGCGGGAGAGTTGCTTGAACCTGGGAGGTGGAGGTTGCAATGAGCTGAGATCATGCCACTGCACTCCAGCCTGTGCAGTGGTGACAGAACGAGACTGTGTCTCAAAAAACAAAAAGAATAAGAGCAAAAAGTATCATCATTTAATAATTTTTTTTTAATTTTACAAACCCCAGTTTATGATTTTGGAAATTTTAGACACATACAAAGCTGTAGAGAATGGTGAGACCCCTGACATACCTGTCTCCCACCTTCAAGGGCTGTCAGCTCATGGCAGTGCCTCAGCTGCACCCCCACCCAATTCCCACACCCCGTGATTTTTTAAGCAAATCCCAGACAACATTATCCATAAGTATTCAAGATATACTTAGAATGCCTTCAGAGGAAAGTTTCGCTGAGGTCAAAAATGAAAACTTGCATGTTCTAAGTTGCTTCCTGTGGGAAAATCATGTCTCTCTGGAAATCTCAAGATAGTAATCCTCAAAGCGGGGGGTGGAGAAATGATCTTCGTTAACAATAACCCAGGGAGCTTTTTTGAACTAACTTATTCTCCTAGAAGATTGCCTCCTGAAGCCACCCCCACGCCACCCCAAAAGTTCACAGAGAGTGTTAGAGAAGTACAAGGTAGAGAACCACCTCTTTGGGGAAAGTGCTTCCAGGTTATGGAGGCTTTTTAACCATCAGGAATGGGACTTATTTAAAAATGCATTTATTTTCTTCCTTTTTAAGCAAATTATGCTGGATACTGTTTAATCGTTCCTTTTACTACAGGATACTTTGGACACTGCTTTGTATGCTGTGGAGTGTGTACGTTAATCACTTGCATGTCACCTCCCTTGTTGCCATTTTTTGTTTCATGTCTGTAATAACAGCCCCTTATCTCTTTAAAACCTGTTAAGGGCTAAGTTGTAAGGTCAAGGAACTTGTAAAGAACTGTACTTAGAGTAAATGAACTGAGGGTGTTTTTTCATTTCCTGAGCAAAGTGTATGATGTTGGAATTAAGGATTTGGTGATATTTAACTGCTCAAAGGATGTTTTGGCTCCATTTCTTGGTTTTTGGCTATATTCTACATAGATGAGGTTGCTGTTAGCCACCTTTCATAGGTGAGGTATGACTGTGATGAATTATAACACAGCAGGAATCTTTCTCTTCCAATTTCACATACAGCTTTGGAAAGGCTTGAAAAGTCATTTACATGGTTAGTGGGTAAGAAAGATGGAAAATGGGTTTTAGGACAAGTTTCTATCTCACCACTGACTGAAAGTGAGTTAGGAGGGAAGTAATAGAATCTTAAAATGTGCCTTTTAAAGTGTTTGTTGTTGTTTTTATTTTCATTACCACTAAAGTTAGGGGCTTGTGTTTTAAACCTTGCAGAAAAACTTTACTTGGCTAAAAATAATTTGATGTATGGATATCATTTGGTACTGTACAGCTCTAAAACTTAAGGAATAGAAGAAACTAATAATCTAATTTGCACTGAACAAAACTAATTTCCTTTCTGCCCTTCTTTAAGGAAAAATAAGGGTAGACATTTTCAGTATTCTTTTCTTTCCCATCCCCTCCTACCTCATTCCTTTTTTTTTTAGCCCTTTCTTAGGAAAATGACCTCTACTTATCAAAACTGATCCATGCCCTATGCAGGTTTATACACAGCGCAGACTAGTTGCATCAGTTTTTCCTTTCTTACACCCTGACCAAGATTACATAGCTCTGCAAGAGGTCCTTGGGAGTTGTGATAATAAGGAATGCTGGAGAAATTCCAAAGACTGTTGGTAAATATAGGATGCAATTGAATAGCAGTTAGCTTCTTTTGGTGTTTTCAGAACTTATCTTTAAGAAAAAAATAAAGAGTTAAGTATACGTGGCATAGCATGGGAACTAAAAAGAAAGTGCGATGACCATGTTTAGGATTTGGATGTGAACTTCTGTCTTTCATTTGCCTGTGCAGGTAATTCAATAAAAGACTAAATACAGACTGTGCAGGTAATTTAATAAAGAGGAATACACTGTATTTGGTTGATATTTGTGAAAGATCGCTCCTCTTCTTACCCTCATATTTAAAGATTTATTTGCTCTGCCAAATGACCTTTTCTAAATTGTGAGAAAGCTCTCTTTCTTTGCTTTGTGTTTTTAACTTTGAAGAATTTTTTTTTTAATTAAAAAATGAGAGAACAAAATACTAGAAATCGACAGTTCATAGGTAAAGATGGAAACTTACACTTCAGAGCTTAGGAAGCTGATTGATGACTCAGAAGTGAATTTTAGAAGTGACTGAGGCTTTCTGTATGTTCTCTTCCACTGTAGCCTATTCTATAAAAGACCTTTAAAATGTGGTGTTTACAGAGCAAATATCCCAACAAATTGCTTTCAGCAAGCATGGGCACACTAAAACACTTTTTATCATCTCAGTAGTTCGTTGTCTTTGTTGCAAGGAACCTGCCTGGATGTGCTGTCTCTGTCTGTGAGAATACCCCGGTGTAAGACAGATCAGGATCTGGAAAAGGAAAACTTGGGTGGTGGGAATGTTCTTTTGGAAACCCAAGTTCAGTTTTTTACCCTTGAAAAAGCACAAGTAAGTGGAATAACTTCACGCTCATCCCTTTTCCCTGTAGCTTAATCCTCTCTTAAGAATCCAAAAGTCAGACCCATCTAAGGCTCCAGATTCCTTAAATGATTTGAAGAGTCACTGAGGTCACGCTGGAGTCTCCTGCCCTGACTTAGTGTCAAAAAGCCACTGATCTCAGGAGTCATTCTTTTTTCATAATGACTATGTTAGTCTGTTCTTGCATGGCTATGAAGAAATACCTGAAACCAGGTAAGTTATGAGAAAAGAGGTTGAATTGGCCCACAGTTCTGCAGGCTCTGCAGGAAGCATGGCGCCAGCATCTGCTCTGCTTCTGGTGAGGGCCTCAGGGAGCTTTTAATCATAGCAGAAGGTGAAGGAAGGGAGCAGCCATCGCACATTGCAGGAAAGGAGGGAGCAAGAGAGAGCGGGGTGGGAGGAGGTGCCACACTTTACAACAGCTAGATCTCCGGAGAACTCAGTATCCTGAGGACAGCACCAAGCCAGAAGGGATCCACTCCTGTGACCTGAACACCTCCCACCAGGCCCCACCTCTGGGTGAATTGGGGATTATAATTCAACATGAGATTTGGTGAGGGCATTTATTCAAACCATATCAGTGACATTTATTTTACTTCCTGCCATGTATAAAACTCCATGTTATGATTTTAGAAGGCCATAAAGCTGAATCCAACACAGTGTTTCCCTTCAGAACTCTGACTGGGGAGCTAAGACACACATAGGAGTGATTGTAGGATGAGGGACTCTGTGATACACCAGGAGCTGTAGAGACACAGCTTCATGGATTTTATAAGACCCAAGAGGATTTCATATCAATTTCCCCTGGCGTAAGTAGGACAATTGGCAACACTGGATGATAGACACATGCTATTGGCTGGAATAAGAAATCTTCTTCCCACCCAGGATCTTCCCACCCAGGGGTCTTCAGAGGAGATACAGTCTGAGATTCTCTCCTTTATGCTTCAGGTGTCGAGTTTGTGGGATAACCAGGGAGCAGTGGTTGGATGAAGAGAATGCATGATTCAGCATTCCACGTGGTCAGTTTTTCCGTGGGATTGTCATAGCTTCGTTAAACTCTATGCTTTGCTTTGCCACCCTACCTCCCACCTTCATTTTTAACTTTTTAAAAGACTTTCTCTACAGTAGGTGGTCAGGTCCTCAGTTTCCTCTTTGTGCAACTGCTTGGCCATGCTTCAAGCAAACCTAGCATACTCTGAAACTATGAAAAGAATAGGAAGAGAACTTGCCCACACTTCCTGCATGCTCACTAGAACAATTTTCTCATTTACTTCTCACAAATAGGTGGGGTAGGTATTATCTTCATAGGTGAGTAAACTGAGGCTGAGAGAGGATAAGTACCTTACTAGTCTTTCTGTCCCTCTCTGGTTAAAGCCAGGACTTGCATGAAAGTTGGTGCACGTTCCTCTCCCTAATAGTAAACTTTGGTTCTTAGAACCCCTCAGCTCAACTAGTCAAGTGAAGATTCTTCCCTCTCTTTAGTCTTTAGTTTTCAGTTTCCAGTTGCTTTACTAAGACAAAGACCCTGCAAGCTGAAGAGTTCAGAGGGTTTACTGCGCCTTCCCTGTCATTCCCCTATACTTCGTATCTGAATTACTTTCATCACAAAAGAGTGAAAGTCTAAGTCTTTTTTAAGAAAAATAGGTCTCTAGGGGGTTCAAGTGTAGTTTTTCTTTTTCTTTTTCTTTCTTTTTTTTTTTTGAGATGAAATTTTGTTCTTGTTACCCAGGCTGGAGTGCAGTGGCATGATCTTGGCTCACTGCAACCTCTGTCTCTTGGGTTCAAGCAATTCTCCTGCCTCAGCCTCCCAAGTAGCTGGGACTACAGGCATGCAACACCACGCCCAGCTAATTTTTGTAGTTTTAGTAGAGATGGGGTTTCACCATGTTGGCCAGGCTGGTACTGATCTCCTGACCTCAAGTGACCTACCCACCTCAGCCTCCCAAAGGGTTGGGATTACAGGCCTGAGCCATTGTGCCTGGCCAAGTGCAGTTTTTTTACTTGGCTGTATTGCGTAGTGGTGAAGTCTGGGCTTTTAGTGTAACTATCACCCCAGTAGTGTCTCAGGCTACTTTTCTTTATAAGATGCTCCTAGGAAAAAGAGGGTTAGAAGATTGTTTTGAAATTAGAAAAAAAAAATCACAGTATTGAAAAAAAATTAGGAATCAGCATTGTTAGCTTTGTGATCTCTATTTACTGATTTTACTTAGAAACAAGTTCTTGCTCTGTTGCCCAGCTGGAGCACAGTGGCATGATTGTAGCTCACTACAGCATCAAATTCCTGGGCTCAAATGATCTTCCTGCGTCAGCCTTCCGAGTAGCTGAGACTACAGTGATGCACAACCATGTCCAGCTATTGTTTTTATTTTTATTTTGTAGGGTCGAAGTCTCGCTGTTTTGCCCAGGCTGGTCTTGAATTCCTGGACTCAAGTGACCCTCCCACATATGTATAGTTTCTTTAATTTCTATGAATGAGTCTCAGCAAGAGTTGCAGGTTAACAGTATTTATTAGATATGTTCTTAAAGAATAGATCAATAAAACTATTAAGTAACTTATTTTTGTTTATTTTTGAAAATAGACTTGATTTTTGGGAGCACTTTTAGGTTCACAGCAAAATTGAAAGGACATCTTAAAGATTTCCCGTATGCACCCACGTTTCCCCATGCTCCCCAACTATCAGCATCCCCCACCAAAGTGGTTCCTTGGTTGCGATAATTATTGAACCTATATTGATACATCACTAGTACCCAAACTCCATAGTTTCCATTAGGGCTCACTCTGACTTTTTATTTTTAAAGAAGCTTTCTCTTAAAAAAAAAGTTATAGTAAATAGAATGAGGTCTCTATAATGTTACCTCTTTTGTAAAACAGTTTTTATTAGGAAAATCTAAAGTGTCTAAACACGTGACCTTTCTATCAGCATGTGGCATTTAGTTCTAGGTTTTATAATGTATTTGTGACAAAATGAATATGATGGGGACCCAGAGAGCCACATGGGGAAAGTTGGAAAGGTTCTAGGAACCAGACTATTTAACAGAAAGGAGATACTTAGGGTAAATTTAACATCAAGTCCACTTTATAATGGATATTTAAATCCCTACTCTAATTACAAAGCAGAGGTATTCCTATTGGGCATAAAATACAGCAGGGAGTTGAGTTATATTTGAGGAGGAGCTCTATGCCTCTGTGGATGGTTAAAAGATGGAATTTTGACATAGGTGCTGTGGCTTCTTTGAGAGCTTAAAAGTAGTGGATAAATTCATAGACTATGAAAATGTTGAAATGAAAGAGACTAAGAGATCTTCTCTTATCCAATTGTTATAGGTTAGTGTCAAGCGGACTGTTTACCTGGGATAATTTAGGTGTAGCCTTTCCTAAAGGTAAGAGGTAACTTAAATGAGTGCCTGAAAGTCCTTTCCAGAAGCACAGCTCTGTGACTTTGCAAGTTCTGGGTGAAAAATCTCATGAGCCTTTAATGTAGATAAATGATGTGTGTGTTAGGGATGAAAAGAAAATGTGTTTCTAGCTCTGAGGGCATTTAGTGTCGAAGTGTGCTGTTATTTTTTAACATAAGCTAGATTAGTGTATTAAAATAAGCACAATGGCTGTGGGACTTCAGACAGAAAAGGTTACCTGTGACGTTAAGTATCAGAGAAGTCCACAGAAAGAGGCCGCATCATTTAAATTCAGCAGTGATTAGGTATGAGCATGTTTACTACCTGCATTGAGGATTATCTTCTTTTTAACTTTTGATTATGAAAACTTTTAGGTGTATAGAAAACCTAAAAGAATAGTACAGTGAGTATGTGTATCCTCACAGTTAGATTCAACAACTGTTAACATTTTGTATAGTTGTTTTAACTTTGAATTTATAGATGTGCTTATATGTGTAGGGTGTATGTGTTGGTTTTTCTTTTTCTTTTTTCTTTTTTTTTTGAGATGGAGTTTTTGCTCTGTTGCCCAAGCTGGAGTGCAATGGTGCCATCTCGGCTCACTGCAAACTCCGCCTCCTGGGTTCAAGAGATTTTCCTGCTTCAGAGTAGCTGGAATTACAGGCATGCACCACCACACCCAACAAATTTCTGTATTTTTATTAGAGATGGGGTTTCAACATGTTGGCCAGGCTGGTCTTGAACTCTTGACCTCAGGTGATCCACCCACCTCTGCCTCCCAAAGTGCTAGGATTACAGCCCAGCTGTATGTGTTGGTTTTTCAAAAAACCTTTCAGAAAGTAAGTTACAGGGATCAGGACATTTTTGCCCCTGATACATCCACTGGCATCTCTTAACACAATTCTACTATCTCTTCTCCATAACCACAATTCTATCAAAATCTGAAGAAAATTAATAAGATAACATTAATATCACCTAATTTCTATTTTCTATTTCAAACTTACCTAATGATCTGTATCTTTTACAGCTATTTGTTTTTTAAACCTGGATTTAATCAGGGTTCACACACAGCATTTTGTTTTAATAATTTCTAAATCTCTTTTACTCTACAGCAGCCTGTACTGCTTCTTCCTCCCCATGCTCAATTTTTGTTTCATGACATTGACTTTTAAAAGAATCAGACCGGTTTTCTTATAACATATGTTGATACCACATCTTGCAAGTATTTTTGTCAACTGAAGATTTTTAAAGTCTTTTAGAAATCAAAATATGTATTTTCTAAGAGATATATTGCCAGATTATCTGCTAGCCATGAAAGCCATTATCCCTGATACATTTTCAGTAGATAATGTACTTTAAAATAATCTTTATTTGCAAAAATAATAAAAGGCAGTTGTAAGATGCTAGAACAATTTAGAAATATATAAGGTTAGTATTCTATTTAACATCAAGTAGCTCTGAGATGATAATTTGGCCAAACTTACATTCTTTCCTGTTTGTGTGTTTTTGTATTTCATAAAATTGCGATCATCTATGCAAGTTGTTTAAAGTTTGCTTTCTATTTCACTAGTTATGCATTGCAAACGATGTTCCATGGAATATGTAGTAGAGATTGTTTTTGCTGGGATAAATGCGTACCAAGCCAGCCACATTCTTTCATAGGTGTTTACAGTGAGACACACACCCAAATGTAAAGTGCCTGGCTCAGGATTAAAAATGTGGCTTGTGCCCACAAAGCAAATATTTTTCTGTTTGAGGGTCTCTGCTTAATGCAGGAATTGAATCTTGGCCTCTTCTGTTCTATGCTTTAATAAGTTGAGGGGAATTCATGAGTAGTAAACACCTAAGGGCTCTATATTTGAATATTTGAATTTTGGCTCCTCCCCCACTGCTTTTCTTGGGGTGGAGGGTGAGAGGGTCATTTCATATTCTTTTCTGTACCTATCGAAAGATCAGATTGGCCTACCTTAGAGGTAAACATGAGACTCTGCCAACATAAAGTGATTTAGAAACGTTAATATATTTTACCAAGCCAGAGCTTCTAGCATATGTATTTTAAGCCATCATAAAACATATACCTGTCATGTTAAGGAATGTGCCCACGGCAAGTATCAAAGACCTGCTCTGGGAGGCTGGGGAGTGTGTTTTGCTGTGTTGTAGGGTTATACCCTGACAACCTCCGTGAGGCATGAGTACCAGCAGGGAGTGGTTTATAAATATTGAAGCCATTTTATTTATTAACTTAAGAATTCCTACAAGTAGTAGCTCTTCCTATTTGTATATCCAAGTGTCTTGGGGCTTGGGGGATAATTCTGTGTCAGCATATGGATGAAGAGTGTAAATCCTGAGTGGATCTGCCTGAGTTAGGGAATCAAGTTAACAAAACAATCAGATGAGCAAGAGATAGTCTGTTGAGCTTAATGGAGAACAGAACATTTGGACAGAAAAGCTTTCTGGACATTTCTGGCTTCTCTGAAAGACAAGTTTAATGAGCCTCCCAGCAAGATTGCTGGCCCAGGGTGGAATGGTAAGGCCACTTGTGTTGTTATTTTATTCTTGTGTTGTCCATAGCAATAAAGTCATCATTTTCATTTGGTGGGACATCAGGATGCCAGTAAGTCTTGTTACTGTAATGGTAAGTTAAATTATTTGTAATTTGGTTATAGGACTTTTGCATCAAGCATTTTGTAAAGGAACAAGATGATGGTAGGTTGGTTCCCCACATCTGTCTAAATATTTTTTGAAAAAGGTCAGAGAGTTGTAATTTTTAAGTGCTTTGAAGAATTCATATCTTTCAATTTTTCTTTTTTTTAAAAAAAAGTAGAAGTAGCTGGCCGGGTGCTGTGGCTCACGCTTGTAATCCCAGCACTTTGGGAGGCCAAGGTGTGTGGATCACCTGAGGTCAGGAGTTCAAGACTAGCCTGGCCAACATGTTGAAACCCCATCTCTACTAAAAATACAAAAAATTAGCCTGGCATGATGGCAGGTGCCTGTAATCCCAGCTATTCAGGAAGCTGAGGCAGGAGAATCACTTGAACCCAGAAGGTGGAGGTTGCTGTGAGCAGAGATTGTGCCACTGCACTCGGTCTGGACAAGGCGAGACTGTGTCTCAAAAAAAAAAAAGGCGCTGACTGTATTAAATGCATATTCCCACCACTTTTTATCATTCATTCTAAGTAAATAATACAGTTAAAACATAAGACATGAAAATAAAAATAAATAATGTTAATAAAAGTAAAGAGACAGTGTTGCAAAGAATGAGGAGGAACAAGATCAAATTTTAAGTTCAGTGCGGCACTTACGTCATTAAACCTCACTTTTTTCATCTGTAAAATAGACACCATAGGGTTGTTCATGAGATTGGAATGAGATGATATATTTAGAAGTTTAAAAAACAAGATACCAATGTTCAAGTTCTACTCCTAGTGGGTTTTTAAAAAATTTTATTTGAGACAGAATCTTACACTGTTTCCCAAGCTGGAGTACAGTGGCATGATGGTCACTGCAGCCTCGACCCTCCAGCCTCCCAAGCAGCTGGGGCTACAGACACATACCATCATGCGTGGCTAATGTTTTTTGTTTTTGTTTTTGTTTTAAGAGACGGGGGTCTCACTGTGTTGCCCATGCTGGTCTTGGACTCCTGGGCTTAAGTAACCTTCTCACCTCAGCCTCCCAAAATGCTGAGATTACAGGCATGAGCCACCATGTCCAGCCTCCTAGCACTTTCTTGAGTGGACACTATTGCACAGTGAAAAAAGCATGTGAACTGAAGTTGTGTAGACACTGGTTTAAATTCTGGCTTTGCCATTTACACCATGAATGAGTTCTTTAATCTCTTTGGACCTTCATTTCTTCAACTATAAAGTGGCGTTTATCATATTACCCTTGTAAGATGGCATAGGGCACGGGCTCTGCCAGGACACATAGGAGCTCCAGAGCTTGCAGCTTGTCAGATCTGCATGTTGATCAGTTGGGGTGTGCTTCTCTGTGTGTGGAATACGGTACCATCGACAGATCCCTTCCAGAGCATGACCATGGTGTTTCTTTTTACTTGCAGCTATCTTCCAGAGGGCCACACTGGGCATGGACACCCTTTTCCCTACCTGGAGGAGCACAGGTGATAGTGTAATTTTCCAGTCACGAAACTGCTAAGGCCATCTCAGGGGCGTGTGCGCCAGGATAGGAGGGCGGCACCCGAGGACCACATAGCCATGCCTTTTGGTCTGAAGCTCCGCCGGACACGGCGCTACAATGTCCTGAGCAAGAACTGCTTTGTGACACGGATTCGTCTGCTGGACAGCAATGTTATCGAGTGCACGCTGTCGGTGGAAAGCACAGGGCAAGAATGCCTGGAGGCTGTGGCCCAGAGGCTGGAGCTGCGAGAGGTAAGAGGGATGTGTGTGTGCGCACACATACGTGTGTGTTGGGTATGCGAAAGAGAACTCAAAGGGACCAGCCATCTATTTCTTGGCATCTGTCATGTTTTTTGACCTAAGCGACCATGTGTTTATAAGAATCCTGTTATTCTTAGCACGGGTGTGACCTTATCTACCAGTGGATGGGGAGACTTGTACTGATGTGAACACCGCCTAGAGCTGCATGGCGTGGCAGGCTCTCTTTTATTTCAGCTGGCGAGGAGGTTTGAGGGGAGTTGAAAATGAGAGACTCTCCCCACCAGAGTCATTTTCTCTCTTTAAAACAATTGAGTGGGTAGCTGGTATTTTGGCATTCTGGCTGCACATCAAGGAGAAAGACACCCACATACAGATGCATTCAGCTGCTTTTTTTTTTTTTTTTAGTTGTTTCTATATTTTCCTCTTAAAAAAAAAATAAAGAGAAAAAGCATTTAGAGTGAGCATGACCAGTGAGGCTTTTTGTAGGAGCCTGTAAAACAGGGGTTTTGTTCCTTTTAAGAATCCTCACAGCTCTTTGTGCTGTCTGTGAGATGGCTTTTAAGCAAACGCAGGGCTGACCACTTAGACGGTCATGCTATCACTCTTTAGAAGGGACTCTCAGAACAGTATGCTGTTCATGACAGCCAAGCCCTTCGTTTTTCAGTCGCGCAGACATTCAGGACAAGAGACTTTTGTGAGCAGTCTCCACTTCAGCATCTGGATCTTGAGAGCCATCTAACATATTGACCAGTGGAAAAGGTGGCACCGTTTAGTGGTTGCCAGTGCGGAATGACTGCAAGCCCTGAGGCTCAGACATTCCTGAGGGCAAGGAGAAGCTGTGTGTCATTGTCCTAGGTCCTGGGACTCTTGGAGAGTCCACATGACAGCACTGCCCAGGACCTCAATGACAGAAGAGGGATGGCAATCATTGTCGGAAGTGCTTTTATGTGGCCTCTTTCCACCTGCTTACAAAGGAATTGGGGCTCGGGAGGGTTCCTCTCTCCTTGATGTCTTCCACAGGCTGGCTGTGACTGTTTTTCTCTGGGAAACTGTTTCACCCGAAATGCATCTGTTTCTTGCTGTTCTTTGTGTTTATACTGTGGTTTCAGTGAGCAGGTATTCCTCTTAGGTATATTTTTTCGTGCAGGAGGCTGTCTTGGACAATGGAGGTATGTATTAGTAGCTCTGTAACTGCCAAAATAGAATAAATGTGTGAAATGTTCTCATCTTGTTGTTTGGAAGCTGGCTCTCTTTTTTTCATTGGCGACACATTAGGGTACACATTTAAACACACATGTGCGTAAGTGCATAGGCATAAAGGGAAAACGTTAATACTGTAGATTGGTTGGGTAGGAGACTTGTCTAAGTTTTTATAGAAAATTTAATTGTACCCTACTTACAAAGATTTGCAGTATTTTTACTTTTAAGTACTTCTAGTCCCTCAAATTAGAGCAACTAATTATTCCTCATATACATCGGGACAGTGTAGCATGTTGTTATGTAGTTACAAGTATAGGCATTGGAGTCTTGGCCTTGGATTCAGCTTACAGTTCTGTCATTTATTATTTGGGTGACAATGGAGAAGTTACTGAATCTTTCGGGGGATAAGTTTCTCACCTATAAAATGGGAATAATAATGCTTACCTCATAGGGCTGTTGTAAATATTAAAAGAGTTCCTGTATGGAAAATGTGTAGTGCTGTGTCTAATAATTGATAATTGTTCAAATTTGAGAGTCTTACAAAAACTACTTTAAAAAAACAACTTTTTTTGTTAAAGAAAATATTAAACAACTATCTTGTGCCAGGCACGTTTTTAGAACTTGTTGAAATGAAGATAAATAAGGTACAATTTTACTTTCAAGACATGTATAGAACAGTAGGGGAGTCCAGCCTTTAAATGAACAGTTAACGTTGAATGTGGTCCGAGCTGAAATAGAAGACAGAAGTAGGCCCAAAAGACGATGGCTGTTCTTAGTGTTGTGCAGTGCGCATTCCAGCCCACTGAACACTGCAGTCTTGCTGGTGAGAGAGAAAGAGTTGATGGAAGATGAACAAAGCCTTCACTCTGAACCAAGACTTGCAGGGTGTGTACGAGTCCAGCAGGTAGAAAAGAAGGCCATATCGAAAAAGAAAAGGCCGTGTCATCTGTAGTGTGGGGAAGTGGATTATCAAAGATTCAAGGATGTGAAAGAGCAGCCACCATTCTTGGGGCTGAGAAGGGATCCCTCCGAATCACCGGGTTGAGCTAGAGTTTATAATGAATGGTGAGGGATGTCTGGAGATGTGTATGGTAATAATGGCTCTCAACAGACTGTTGGTTTTCTCAGCGAGAAGGCAAAAGTCAACCCTGGATCATCCCACAACTACCTTGTTGCAAAGAATGAAGCAGTGCAGTGCCAAGTGTGTGCCATAGTGTGAGTGACATTCCGTTGCTGAGGTGGGGTTTGCCTTTAATGCTGACTTCATTTTGACATGCCCTAATGGGTGCATCCACATTTGACCAAATCACGTTCTCTTTCAATTTTATGCTTTTGTTCCATGACAGATAACAGTGAAGTTCTGCCCTTTTGTGAATCAGTCCTCTAGATACTCCTTAATTGAAGGATCCAATAGAGTAATCTGATACTTTGTTCTTCCTTGGCACAAACATACCTTAAGGAGGAATGCATCCTCCACCCAAAAGCAGAAGAACGAGGAGGTGAACACAGGGTCTGCTCTTCCTACCTTGGATTTGTATTTGGATTAGTTTTCAAATAGAGCTGATACTGGTTTAGAGGAGAAGGTGACAACCAATCTGAGATATAGCAAAAAGTTTAGTCTTTTTTTGGAAGAGGCATTGGGGCCTAACTCTGCTGTACAAGATGGAGTGCGTGGCATGATCATGGCTCGTTCAGCCTCTACATCCTAGGCTCCAGTGATCCTCCTGCCTTGGTTTCCTTAAGTGCTTTACAGGTGTGAACCACCAACCCAACCAAAATATATTTAATCTCTTTTTTTTTTTCAATTGAGACAGGATCTTGCTCTGTTGTCCAGACAGGAGTGCAGTGGTATGATCATGACTCATTACAGCCTCAATCTCTTGGGCTCAAGTGATCCTCCCACCTCAGCCTCCCAAGTAGCTGAGACTTTAGGCACATGCCACCATGCCCCGCAAATTTACACATTTTTTTGTAGAGATGGGATCTCACTCTATTGCCCAGGCTGGTCTCAAACTCCTAGGCTCAAGCGATCCTTCCGCCTTAGCCTCTCAAAGTACTAGAATTATAGATATGAGCCACTGCGCTCAGCTCAATATGTTTCATCTTTATGAAGATTTGGAAACTAGATTATGGTGGATATTTGGCTTTGCCGTTACAAGTAGTTTAGGTATATCATAAATTTTGTAATAGCTTTATATCAGGAAAGTATGTATGGTAGATTAACCTTTATTGATTGAATTTTTTATTTATATTGTTTTGCCACTAAATTTTATTAATTTTTTAATAGACTTTATTTTTAAGACTTTGATTTCTTAGAGCAATTTTAGGTTTACAGTAAAATTGAGAGGAAGATACAGAGAATTTCCATATACTCCTGGCCCCATGCATGTATATCCTCCTCACCGTCACCTTCACCCCCAGAGTGCCACATTTGTTATGATTGTTGGACCTACATTGACACATCATTATCACCTAGAGTCCAGAGTTTACATTAGGGCTTACTTTTGGTGTTGTACATCTGTAGGTTTGGACAAATGTGACATGCTGCTATTTAACGTGGCATTCAGAAGGACCCAGGCCTGGTTCCTGTTGTCAGCAAACAGTCATTCTCTGGGAAAACTGAATGTGATGGGGTCTTTGCTCCTAGAGTTTAGAGAACAGGACAAACAAGAAACAAAACAAAGCGAATAGCTGGTGCTGAGGTGCAGAAACAGGAAAGAACATGGAATTTTCAGGGAAAGGCAGAGTTCAGTTTTCCCTGATCTCTGTGTGTGTGTGTGTGTGTGTGTATATGTGTGTGTGTGTGTGTGTGTGTGTGTGTGTGTGTGTGTACACGCGACACAGAGAGAGAGAGAGGTCATGGAAGGGAAGGAGGGTAAAGGAGGGACAGACAGGACCGGGTCTGCCTTTGAATGGTTTGCTCTGTCTCCCAAAGGAGTTTTAACTAGATCTATAGGATAGTATTTCTAAAATAAGTTACAAACGATAATTACCACCTTTTGATGTATATACTGTGCTGAGCAATTTCCATATATCAGCTCATGAAGTTCTCATAAGAAGTCTGTGACGTGTTCCTACTCTTGCTGTTCCTGTCTTACAGATGGGGAGGCCACAGCATAGGGTGACCTGCCCACAGTCACTGGGCTGGCAAGTTGTGAGGCCAGTTCAAACTCTGGCAGGCTGACGCCACCATTCCAGTTCCCAGAGATGTGTAGTGGGGAACACGGAGCATGGTAAAATGCTTCTCAATTCTACAGTAAAAGAAAGAAAACGGTGTTCCAGTAAGTGTTTCACAGTTATCTTAGCCTTCTAGAAAATACTCTTTTGAACTATTTGGGGAATAAAACACTGCCGTGATGTATAAGGTCATCACAGGACTCCAAGGAGGAGCACGACATGGTTACCTTGCATGGTAGGTGAAGAACTCAGTAGCAGAAAAGAGTGGGGATCAGCTGGGCGTGGTGGCTCACGCCCATAATCCCAGCACTTTGGGAGGCTGAGGCGGGTGGATTACAAGATCAGGAGTTCAAGACCAGCCTGACCAAGATGGTGAAACCCCATCTCTACTAAAAATACAAAAATTAGCTGGGCGTGATGGCGTGCGCCTGTAATCCCAGCTACCAGGGAGGCTGAACAGGAGAATCCCTTGAACTGGGAGGCAGAAGCTGCAGTGAACAGAGGTCGCACCACTGCACTCCAGCCCGGGCAACAGAGCAACACACCGTCTCAAGACAAAAAAGAACCTAAGTAGGAGAGAGATCCAAGATGGCCGATCACTAGCAGCTCAGGATTGCAGCTCCCAGTGAAAGCGCAGAGAGCAAGTGGACGCCACACTCACAGACGAATTTCTGGTGCCCACGGACCAGGACATTCCCAGCGAAGGAGTCCCACAGGTTGCCAGTGCGACCCTTTTGGCTGGCGTGCCTGTTTTGCTGGCGCCTCGGCCCGGTGGCTCTTGGTGCAGAGTAAACGGGACTGGGTCTCCTTTTGGATGATGTTTGGAGCTCTGTGAAGGTAGAGCAGTCCATCCAGCTGATTGAAAAAGGGACTGGGAAGCCAGACCGGAGACCCCTGGGCAGAAAAGCACCACGAATTTCAACGCTGCTGTTTTAGCCAGCGTTGCGGGTCGCAGCAGTGAAAATTACGTAGATTCCGGAGCTGGGAATCAACAAGCTGGACGTCCACTCAGAGACCTAATTTGAAAGTTGGTAATTACAAAGATGACAGGTGGATAAAACCACAAAGATGCCAAGAAGCCACCATAAAAAAACTGAGAACACTCAAAATCAGAATGTCTCTCCTTCTACAGAGGATGCTAGTTCCTCATCAGTAACGGAAGAAGGCCTGATGGAAAACGACTGCGAAGAATTAACAGAGTTAGGCTTCAGAAGGTGGATAATGAGAAACTTCTGTGAGCTAAAAGAATACGTTCTAACCCAATGCAAAGAAACTAACAACTTTGAAAAAAGATTTGACGAAATGGTAACGAGAATGGACAATTTAGAGAGGAATATGAACGAATTGAT